>VYZW01041997.1:34277-260256 GCA_013401315.1 Balaeniceps rex
GGGCGGCTTCGGCCTCCCCCGAGGGGTCGGGGTGGCTCGGCGGGCCCCTCCCCGGAGCCTCGGCGGGCGGTGGAGGAGGAGGAACGGCCCCTGCGGGCCGCGGCGGGTGCCCGGCCGGTACCTCCGGGCGCTCCCGCGGCCTGAGCGGGGTCGGGCTGCGTCGTCCCCGCCCGCGGCCAGCGGGATGCGTCGGCGGTAAAAGTTTCCCGAATAGATGAGTAAATGACGGGGAGGGACAGGTCTACTGCGCCGGGGGGTCTCCGGGCGCTGCGGCCATAGCAGCACGCTGCCTGGGCTCCTAATTATCGCACACAAAATAACGAGGGATTCGTAGCCTTGCTCTGGCATACCCCGCTGGTGTCGTAGTGAGCTTTGGTTGTGTTACATCCCCCGAACCCCCATATCCCTTTCTCTCTGTGCTGGTGGGTTGTAGGCAGCAAACACCTTTCTCCTCTGCCCTGGGTCGCGGTTTGAGTGTCAGCGTTTGACAGCCGGGGACGGGCACCCTGCGTGCCGGGTGTTTTGTAATGGCAGAGGGAGCATTTTCGGTAGGTCGTGGCTGGATGCTCAAGAAGCCGTGCCAGATGTCGGGGAACCATGCTGGCAGCCTTCAAGCACCATACATGTGAGGCCAGAACGGACTCTGCCTGTGGGAGAGCCTTTGTCCTGGCCACGGCCTTCCTTGTCCTCCTTTCTCAGTTACTGCATCTCTCGGGCTTGAATTTTGACAAATTCAGCTTTGGCACAGGTGCCGGGTGGAGGTTTGTTGTGCGGTGGGGAAGGCGGTGGCCCACGAGCCCCTCGAACGAGGCCTGGCTGTGAGGAGGGGGCGAAGGCGCTGTCCGGGGATGGCCTCCCTGCCAGTGGTGGGAGATGAGGGGTGAGAGCTGCAGCGGCCTCACAGAAGTGCCTTTGGCTAATTACAGCTGAGGAAGAACCTCGCGGGCTTTCAGGGCTCAAGACCCTCCCTGTGGTCAGTGAACTGCTGGGTGGCTGACTGGATATCGGCCACGCTCCTGAGGTGGTGCCTTTCCTCGGGAGGGCAGCAGGAAGAGATTTTTTCCCTTTAGAAAGAGCAGAATGCCTGTTCCTTAGCTGGATGATGGGCTACAAGAGGGAATCCTCTCCGCTGGGCTTGGCAGTCTGTTCTCCTGGCCTTCCCATCACTTGACCGAAGGGGCCTTGCCTGGTGTTCCTAAACAACCCTGGGCTCCATTCTGGAGTGTGCTGCAGCCCCACGGCAGGAGGCTACAGCATGAACAACTTTAGCTTTCTGTCCAGCTGCAGGAGGGTTAAATCGTGTCCTTCACCCCCTCCCCAACCTGTCTCACTCCACTGAAGAAGTCAAAGCACAGAGGAGTGCACTGAGGTACTCAGCCTGGGGCTGGGGTGACGTTAGCAGAGCCAGGAACAGGGAACCCCTCAGCATAGTGCCCTGTTCAGTCAGCCACAATTCAATCCTGTCACGTTTTATGTTAAAATGCCATGACTGAAGCAAAGTTTATTTAAATTGCGTATTTAAGCAAAAAAAAAAAAGTTTCTTCCTGTGTTAGTACCTGCTCTAAAGTGAGAGCTTCTATGTGCTCTGTGCATCTGGAAGCAGCTAAGTGGGTAATACGATGCCAGAAAACGTCTTCAGTCTTTGAAGACATAATCTGCATGTGCTCAGCTCTGTACATGACAGCGGTTCAACAGGACAGTGGTAATAGATTAGTCTTCGCGGACATCAGGACTTAAATAGGAGGTGGTTTGATTGAGTGTCGAAATATCTATGGCCTGTAGGACTCCTTATCCTCCTATTGCATACTAATTCCCTCTCCGTGCCCACATCTTTTTGCTCGTGCTGTATTTTTATCGCGTAGTTTATTTTTGTCGTGACTGCGTTGTGCTCCCGAGTAACACAAGAAGTCTGACTGCGTTACAAAGTTCAGCACTGGCTTCTGAGTGATTTTTTCCACTGTTGAACAGGAGGCTGCTGTTCGTAGGGCAGCCTTTTTCCCGGCCTTTGGCAGACCTCACGCCTGCGATGGTCGATAGATCGCTGTATAGCTGGTTATTCTGACAGGTAACCAGCTCATTGTCTTGGCCCTGGGCTGCTCAGTAATTGAAACGCCTCCTCGGGATATACAAAATAAAGAATGGCCAAGCATGAAAGCGTGGTTGCAGACTTGTCCTGCCTTGCTGTTTTTCACAGGAATGCTGCTTCGTGGTCCTTGCAATGTATTTGGGTTGTGGCAGTCTCTCTGAGAGGGAAAGAGAAACGAGCAAGCAAGGGCTGGAAATGCAGCTTGCTGTGCTTCTTGCTTTTGATCGAGCAGACTTCTTGTAGGCTGCTAGGTTTCATTAATCATATTTAAGTTTCTGCCGCTAACTTTTAATTAAAAGCATGGTTGATACCACTTTAATGAATGTACGGATGTTAGCCATCTTCATGCATAAAAATGCTTTTTAATTCCCTTACTATTCCCTTTATGGCCCTTAGATGCTTTTGTTACCATTTAAACAGCATACAGTAGCAGCTGTTTATCTTCTTAATATAACTTTTTCTTGCATCTGTGTTCAGGAAACAGTAATGGTTTGAGTAAACAGTTCCCTGGTATCCTTTAACAATATTTTTTTAAGTAACTTGGCAGAAAGGGTCGTAAGTGATGTCTAAATAGTGAACTCCGAGGCTCTTGCCGACGGTAGCCTTTAACCTCACATAACTCTGCTAAACTCGTTAGCCGTTCCTCATGTGTATGTGAGGTGGTGAGGAAAGCGAGAAGCCCTCAATGTATGGCTTCCGATTCTGATGAGCTTAACAAAGATCTTTCCCCCAAATGATAACTTCTTATTAAAATATCCTTTCTATTTTGGTTTGCTTCTGATGGTGTATTTCAATGCATTTGTCGCTTGTTGTGCATCTAACAGCCCGAGCATTTATTGTGATTTACCATCTGGCATGTGGGAGTTTTATCTAACTTCTCATTTTAGTTGACAGCAACCAGTTTGGAAAGACCTTGTCCTGATTTTTTTTTTTTTTTTTAAATAGAAATTCTCAAAACTTGCAACTGACAGTGATGCTAAGGGGGTTTGAATTTAAATAAATAGTCTCTCTTTATTCACAATTTGTTATTGCTTCTGCGAGTTGGCCAAATAGAGAAGCAGCACATCCTTCAAGCAAGCTAATTTAAAGAAGGTTCCTCCAATTAGGCCAAACCAGCATTAATCTCTCCCTACATTCAAATAAAAATCTTGTCATTCAGTTGCTGTCTTGGCAGCCTGACTGGAAGGCTTCAGAAAATGGCAAGTGAAAGCTGGTGCTTACTCCCGAGTGTAGTTTGACTCATGCCATTCATGCAGATTCACAGCAGTGTCCTGTTCTAGGACCAGCACCATCCATTGAGAAACTTTTTTTTCACAGTATGTTTTTCTTTTAGGCTTCCTCTTATTTGAGAGACATGCCTCATTTTGAGGAAAGGGGAGGAACAGACGTCAACGTCTTTCTTCTCTTCATTTTTATTTTCTTAGAAGGAAAAAGCAACCTCTAAACCCCATGATTTTCTTAATAGCCAATTTCTCTAAGTGGTGAAGATGCCTTCTAATTTAATTTTAAAGCTGGCTGACATAGGGTATGATGCAATTAATATTTCTGTTTATCTCCCCAAATTAGTAAGATATGCCTACATTTAATTTTGAGCCTGAAAGCATCTTACAAACAAAAATGTTCTGTAGTATCCAGTGTGAATGGAAATAGAGTAATTAATGTGGGAGGGAGGGAATAAATAAACCACTTTATTTTTAACTTTGTTTCCTGGGTGTTGGAGGAAATCCAAATGCCACAACATTGTACTGGGGCAGAGGAGTCTGTGTGAACTCACCCGTGAACTGAAAGGGAATGTGGCTTCTCTAATCATGGTGTCCATGCCAAGAGTCCTACGAAATTTTACATGAACAAAGTAATAAATGATATTTAGATGTTCTCGATCTAAGAAGAACAAAACAATTTAGCATTGGGCTAACTCGGATCCTGTCACTTCAGGGAGTTTTAATCAGAACAGTGCCAACTCAATACGCAGAGCTCCTGAAGTCATACTTGTGTGTTTTCCATAGGCAAGGGGGTTGGCAGGTGTGACTGTTTCAATGGTGGTTTTTTTAATTTAAAAAACCAACCAAACAACAACAACAACAAAAAACCCAAAAAACCCCAACCAAAAACAAACCTTAGAAGCTCACAGCAAAATGCTTCAGTAAATCCCACTGGGGAACTTAGAAACCGGTTGGGAAAAAGGTATTTTTCTTTTTGAAGGGTGGCTGTGGGGATCCAGGGATCCTCCTGAGAGATGGCAGTATCTGGAAACAGAGCTGCTTCCCACTGTCCTGCAACCCTGCCTGAGTGTGTTTGACACTGGGTCAAGCTTCAGAGGGGAGAAGAAACAAGAGTTGCTTAGGCAAGCAGAGATGGTTATTGAGCACACGTGGGCGCAGGGAGCTGCACGATTTGCTGTGAAACCGGGTCTCTTCTCCCAAGTAGCAAGTGATAGGACAAGGGGAAACGGCTTTAAGTTGTGCCAGGGGAGGTTTAGATTGGATATTAGGAAAAACTTCTTCATGGAAAGGGTTGTCAAATATTGGAACAGGCTGCCCAGGGAAGTGGTTGAGTCCCCATCCCTGGAGGTATTTAAAAGACAGGCAGACGAGGTGCTTAGGGACATGGTTTAGTAGTGGACAGGTTCAGTTGGACTCGAGGATCTTAAAGGTCTTTTCCAACCAAATGATTTTGTGATTCTGTGTGAAAGAGCAGGAAGAAATCTAATAAGCACAGGGCTAAAACCTGCCCTGGAGAGCTTGGGCACATCTGAGGAGGTCCCAGCAAAGAGGTGCTGGTTTTGCAATGAAAGACCATCCGGGAGGAGATATTTAGTGACTCTTATTCAGAGGGAAAACAGTGTCTCCTGCATGTGGGCTTCCATATGCAAGGGATGGTAACAAGGATACGGTTATCTTGGGTTTGGTGGTTAATGCAGCCCAGGTCAATGAACGGTGTGGAAAACTGCAGCGAAGCCGCCAGCCCTGGCAGGGTGTCCTTGAGTTCAGGAGTGAAGGTGTCGGGGTCATTGCTCCTGCGTCCTCCTGGCTGCTGCCTGGCGGGAGGGCACATACCAGTGCTCTGACTCTGCAGCCGCAATGCCACGGAGGGCAGGAACGGAAAGCAAACACCTCGGTTGATTAAGAAGTGCTCTGGGCAGAATGCAGCTGTCCGGGTAGGAGCGTGGGCACCCTGAGCAGCGGCTGAGTCTTCCAACAATTCTTGCCAGCGAAGGCTGATCTTCGGCTTCTCCTTACCGAGCTAGTGCTTGAGGAGTCCAGATTAGAATTTTCTTCTGGCTTTTAAACAGCCTCCAGAAAATCTTGTTCAGACAGATTTGGAGAGCTACAACATCCAGAAATCTGTGTCCTTGTGGACCTCAACGTTTTTTCCACCAAAAAACCCCACCCTGAGCAGCGAGTATCTTGGAGAGCGAGGACTCTGCACAGCTTTTCCAGTCTCGACTTGGTTGTTTGGACAGCTGAGGTTGGTGAATGCTGTGACGTTGTAAGCAGGAACCTTAAAACTCTCCTCTGCAGGAAAGCAGTTGAGCTTAGGTAAGTTGGAGAGACTTCCTCGACACGACAAGGGAAAATGATTTGCCATTCATCCTTTCTGTTCCTTTAAACAGCTCGGTCTCCTGTCAGAGACCAGATACAGGGATTTCTACTTGGTTTTGTTTAATTTCTTTTTTTTTTTTTCCCCCCAATTCCTATAGTCTGGTTGGGGTGGGGGGGAGCAAAGGTCCAGACAATCCAGTAATGAAACGAGAAATAGTTTGCTGCTACCTGGAAAGGCACATCTGATCTTTGCAGTGTAACTAGGAGGATTTGGGAAAGATAATAGTGAATGAGCAGCTGAAAGTTTCGCAATTCGACATCAGCAGCAGCGATTCTTGTAATGGACAGGGAAGTTAACTCTGATTTGTTTGGATTGCTGGCACTTACATAACGGTCGCTCAACTTCGGGACACTAATTCAAGCATATTAGCTGACTTAACCCAGAGAGCAATGACCTGAGAAGGCGTTTCTCTTTAACGGCGCGATAACTAATTGGCAACGTGTAATCACGTCAGGACGTTGAGCACTTTGGCATATCTTGGCGCTTTAGGGGCGAGGCTGTGTTATCACCGGCTCCAAAGAAGTTTGATATTTGCATGACTTAACTCTGGATGTGTAGTGGGGCCTTAATTCCATTATGTGCTTTAAAAGGTTACGGAAGGATTTCAGGTTTTTATAGTACAGCCGTGGTACTGCAGTTGCAGTCCAGCTTCTGCTGCGCCTTGCATGGGTTACTCGTAAGGAGTCTGGTTCGGGACTTGGCAGATTGCTCTGGGGCTTTTTTCAGATGATTTGGGTTGGAGTCAGAGTTATCACTCCGTATGGAATGCTGAAGGGCCGTAGGCATTTCTTAAGAGGTAAAAAATAATGTGCTGCCATCAGCCACTAGGTGTTTGGAATGAACAGCAAAACAATTTTACGTGTGTATTTATATATAGACATGCGGTGTAATTATGTTTTATATACATCAGAAGACAATTCAATAGGAGTAACTTGACTTGTGATTGTAATTTGTTTCAAGATCAATACCATAACTTAAATAACCTCCTCCTAAAGGTAGAAACACTGCAGAATCATTTTCTCTATGTGGGTGGCTTACCTATTTTAAGGCTACTTTTTTTTTTTCTTAAAGAAGGAAATACACGTTTTATATTTGTCATATCAGATGAATTTGAAATCTAAATATTTACGTCTTTTTTGCTGGATCTGAGGTTGAGCACCAGTTGTAGGCGTTGCCAAGCTGTTTAGTTGTCTCCTTCACGGAGTAGGTTGATTTCTTCAGGGTGGTGGAGAGATGGAGCCTCATATTTCTGTCTGTTCTCTTCTAGCCAGTCTCTGCAGCTGGAAATACTTCCCTCTGTGGGCTTGGTGACCTGGCGTTACATTCAGAGGGTGTTCCAGCCCAAACACGCTGAAAGCTAAACATGTGTTATCTCCAGCAGAATGCAGAGTTAACTGCAAACTGTGAAACCGGAGGGGGAGTTCAGGATACGAGTATGTAAATAACTCGGAGATATTTTGTGAAAAAGAACAGAAGGGGGAGGAAGGCCTCTCGCTTGCTTTTTCTCTGCCATCCTCATCTCCCCGGTAGCACTCTCCATGGCTGACTTTCAGTGCCCTCTACAAGCCAAGGTGGAGGACGCTTCTGTTTTAAACAAGGGTAAACCAGTAGCAGACGTCTGAAACATTGCAGGTCACAACGCAGAGAGTAAAAATCCCAGAGTTTCCTGCCTCTGCTTTTGCTCTGTTTTCCGATCCAACACTCAAATCTTCCTGGGCTGTGCTAGTGAGGTGGCTTGTCTTCTAAAGGCCCCTGTTTCCAGGTGGGCTGTTATTTTTTTGGGCAGGGCTAGCATGGTGCTGTTAGGCTTCTGATCCACCAAAGCAAACCAATGAAGAGGAGCAGATAGCTTGTTTTGTTTTCCCTCTCTCCCTTGTTTTTAAGCATCATTTATCCAGACTCTTGGGACCCATTATTTGTCTAACCTGTATCTGGATTTTAAAATATTGTTCCAAGTTTTAACTTCAACAGATGGTGAACGTCTTCCAGCAAATAACCTCAAAAATGTGTTTAGCATGGACACCATGTGTCCTTTGTCTGTTTGGGGACTATGGAATAATTTTTAATGTTGTCTTTTGCTTACATTTAATGCCTATAAATAGGCTTTTCATAAAGGCACATTTATCTAACACGCTACCTCTGTGAAAGGGAAGAGCATATTTGGGCAAGCCTACTTGAAGGATTAACCTTTTTAGTACAGCTTCTGTGTGTTGCTCTGGCTTCCCAGTTTTAATCTGTCCTTTTGTTTAGAAGAGCAAGAGATGGTTTGGCTTCCCTTGCTGAGGGTGTGCACTTTGGTATCTCCTCTTGACGCTCTGCTCAGAGAAATAGTTGAACTGGAAATGCAGCATCACCGTGTCGGGGTGTGGGAGGGAAAGTCTTGGGATAGTAAGGCTTCTCAGAGTTATACAGTCTTATGAACTCATTTCTAACAGCAGTAATTATTTATGCAAAGCTGTAAGGAAAACTGCTCCCTACATTTCATAGGTGCTTTGCCTTCTGTGCCTGGCCTTCAGTGGACCTGATCAGGTCAAGAGCCAGATCTACTGCATCATGTCTGCAAAAACATCTGGGCTGTCTAGGCCGAGAGAATGTAGGGGAAAGAGCCGCCTCTTGTCCTCCTTCTGTCCCTCTCCTTACAATTGCCCCAGCAGAAAAGGGAGCTTGACACAGAGGGGAGATTTCATTGTCTAATGGAGCATCTTGTATGATCAAAGGTAGATATGTTAGAGCACTTCCCCACCCCGGCTCTCTCTTAAGTTGTCTGTGTGTCATTTTGCTGCCGGAACTTGTGTCTTATTCCTTGTTATCAAAGTAGAACTGAAAAAAAGAGGTAAGAATGTTTTTATCTTAACCATCGTTACCAAAAATCCTCAGCTAAACTGTGAGAGATTATTTTCATTCCCGGCTTAAAGGCAGAGTATAATTTGACTTTCAGACCGCCTGTTCTTCCTAAATCAAGTTTATGGGACCAGTAGCTAGGAGAGTCAGCTTCTGATTATAAAAGGTTTGGAGCCACCAAAAAAACCCAGTTTGACGACTGTTTGAGAACCACCTTTTTAATATTCCTATCGAGTATTCTGCAGAGGTCTCTTGCAGCAAACTTGTAGATCTTGTAGATGTTGGTTGTTCCTGCATATTTTATTTAACTTGCTACTCAACTTTCTAGAAGAATATATGCAGATAAGCTTCTCAAAGCTCTTTAAAAATTTATTTTTATGTGGAAACCTGGGATCAGCTAGGCAAGAGTTAACTAAAATTGCTTGTGCTGTGCCTGCGAGTGCAAACGTGTTGGTGCTCGGAGCACCTTGCAGAGAGGTGCTTTTTGCTTTTGTTCGGGTTTTCTTGAGGTTAAAGCCCTGTTTCTCACCACAGTTTCTTGCTTTCTGTAGCCCAGGTGGGTATCTCTGGACCTGTTGGGTGTCAGAGGTGGCAGCCAGGTGAGGCATACCCAGCCTGCCGCAGGTGCGAAGCGCTGCAGGTGGCAGCCGGGGTGAGCTGGGTGAGTCTCTGGGTGCACAGACTCAGCCGGGGGAAGGCAAGGGAGACTAATTGCTGCTTGTTTAAGCTTTATCCTTGCGGTCTGTGTGGCAGCAGCTGGCCTGAACTGCCTGGCTTGGATAACTTGAGCAGTTACTAAAGGCAGTATAAACACAGGCACACAGTACAGAGCCCAGGGGCTTAGCATTGCAGTTATCATAAGGTATTCCATCTGGAGGTGGAAAAACAGCCCTTACAGGGTTTCTTTATCTCGAGGCTGGCAACGAGTGCAAAGTGAGTGACATATTTCCATTTGACTCATCTGTTGTCAAAATGGTGACACCCTTGAGTCACATTAAAAATGAGACCTTGTAGCTGAATTGGCACATCATTCTGGTAAGCACGGAGCAGGTGTTCATCATTTTTTTTGGTTTTGTCCTTGTTAAGACAATTATTCCCCCCCCGCCCCTTCCTGAGATGGGATGAAATTGATTAATGCTTTCACTAATGTTCTGGGTTAAAAATAACAGGAGAACCTGATTCAGGTGGAATGCTGGATGTTAGCTGTAAAGATGTTCAAATAACCTGCTTTACAACTACATAAAGCCCTAAAAATAAAATAAAATAAAAAAAAATTAGTGCCCAGTAGCCAGATGGTTGGAAAAGAACACCCCATGATCAATGAGGAAATATGTAAATATTTTCGATCATTACCACAGTACTGCTGTGTTGACATTGAAATTCAAAGTGCTATTCCATAGGACTCCTCATTGATCAGCAGATGAGCTCTGATAAAACGCAGGATAAAAGCACAATACTGAGCATTATTATGGATTGTGGGTTTTCTTGACAAGGACAGGCTTCCATCACAGTCTAGGAATGGATTTCAAACCTTCTTTAAGCATGTTACTGAGACACTGTGTTTCTTCCCTGGCTGTCAAGTACCAATTAAATGGTGTATTATTTCTTGAGCTGCTTTATTTAAGGTGAAATACTGCATAGCTGACTAATTTTTCTGTGCTAATTGCCACATTTATATGGGAAGGCGCAAGGTGGAAGCTGATGTGGAGTTCTCTGCTTGAAATATGCCTAGCTAGAAATGAGTGGAAAGTAATAGAAATCAAATGGTTGAATTAAAATTTTTTTTTTTAAAAAAAGGTCCTCCTGAAAGCAAGCTGTAGAGACCTCGTCTGGCTGATTCACTTCACAGGGTGATAGCATTGTCATGCATAAAACATGAAGTGCCTTTAGCATACACAGGTGCTGAACCCACTGAGAGGCTTTTGCTCCTCCCTCCACTTTTGTGCTCCTAGAAAAAAAAATCTCGTATGTTATACAGAGGGGAGTTTGAAACTTGACTCTAAATAGATGCTTATAAAAGCTGCTTTTTAAAATCTGAATCCGTAACTGCCACCTCAAAACAGTACCACGCTAGCGTGGAGCAGATGCTGCTGTTTGCAGTTCCTGGGATCCCACCATGGAGGCAGGAGGTCATCCTCTGTCCGGGAAGGTGAGGTGTCCTGGAGGGCGTGGGGAACAGGTTGCCTCTGTTGATGTGTGATGTTAAATGTGAACTCTTCCCGCTTTACATAGGCTGATGTGAGGTTCATAAAAATCTTGTAAGGGTACATATAAAGTGTAGGGCTTTGGGGTTTTTTAATGTATTTTTCTTGCAGCCTAATCAGAGCAATGGGTTGTAACACTTCACACCCCAGTCTCCCATTTCATGTAAGGGAATAATGACTTTTAAGAAAGGAGGGAGAGGGCTTTGAAAATGAAAAGCTCACTATAGCTACAGCAAGGTCCAGAGCCCAGGCAGCTTTCTGGAAACATTTTGCCATTTGCTTTCTCTCCCTTCCCCTTGGGTCTGGCTGCTTACAGGGAGGCCAGGACCCTGTGCTCCTTAGGGAATGTAACCCCAGAGGCACTTTGGGGGGTCCAGGTGCTACAAGCATCAGGCAGGGGAAAATGGTCTAGGTGCCTTTCTGAGCTGCTTGTATTTTCTTGTTAACTGCTGCATTTATCTTGCTTGTTGATTGATTTCCTGGCACATCCTGGAGCCTGTTCCTCCGATTACAGAGTTCTTCAGGATTTTGAATTTATTTCTCTCTGGTTTATTGCTTTTTAGTTGCTGACTTACATCCCCTTATTGTTTTAGGGTGACTAACTGAGATGAGAACAGAAAACACCTTCTCTGAGGATAAAGGACTCTTGTGACTATCTGTGGTCTGAAACTGATGCTTCCAAACCACGGGCATGCAGTGTTTGACCACAGCTGACACTTGTTAGGGCTTAGTATTTATTAATGCAGATTGTGCAAAAGCAGGAGGCTGAGCTAAAACAGCTGTGCTGTTCCTGGGAACGATTTTGCTAGTTCACTTATCCCTGCAAGATAGTGCTATCAGTGTCTCTGACTTTGCAGAAACAGCATGCAAATCTCGCTTTCTATTGCCTTTGCCCTTGCTCGACAGGACTCTGATCTCAGGCGTGAGGCCACTGCGTTCTGGTCTGTGGTCGTCACCAAGTGTGTTTGTTCAGGTAACGGCGAGGTGGGAACTCTGCCCGTCCCACCCATATAAAGTGTTTTAGTGGTGGCAGCGATAGCACCTCTTAGGAGAAAGGACTGAAGAGTGGAGCGTGACACATCAGTTAAGCAGAGAAGCCTTCAGAAGCCAGCAGAAAGCATCTTATAATTAATTGCCCTCCATGGAAAGGTAAATGCCAGTTCTGTTAGTGTAACGTAGTGTTTTCAATGTTTGTGCTAAAAATGAGCCGCTTGCCACCTGCTGGGTGGCACCTCATCCTCCTTGCAAAGTGTATTTGCATTTCTGTCTACTAATAGCTGTGGTCTGCTTTCATGTGCCGCGAGTGATGAACTATGGTGCTGCTCCAGAGCCTGGTGTGGTCTTTGTGTGGGTTTGGTCCTGATGCCCAGTGCTTTCCTTGGAGAGATGCTTCCCTGAAAGCCTTTCGAGGAAGGAAGGAAGTTTGTAACGTTCATCTTTGCCAAACACCCGTAACAAAAATGTTCTTCTAGCCTTTTGGGAACTCTTGCATTAACTCAGGTTTCTCAATGTTTTTGTTGGGTTGCTTTTTCCTGGTGGTTTGCTTCGGATAAATGTGTCCCTTGTTTAATAATGCTGAAGTCTCCTGCACTTCAGTAGGATCATTTTAAAACAGAAGCAGTTTTAACTGTGTATTTGGCTACCACTTATCGCAAAATGTTTCTGAAATGCAGACAGGGTTAATTATTATCCATCTAAAAGAGGCTTAAAACTGACAATTTTTAAGTTTAAACTTTGCATCGGTAATCCATTCTTGCACCTAAAAATAAGTAAATTAAGAATAGCATCAGAGAGGCCTCTGCAAACTGCAGTGGCTTTAAAAAGTGATGACTCGGGAATACAGTCGAAGTGAATTGTGTATGACTATTCCAGAAAACAAGTTTTATAAATATGTCATAATGTCCTAGACTACATTAATTATCAGTTACTTTCAGTGTTTACTGTAGAGAAAATGCTGGTGTTTACGTTTTCCCAAAGGCAATACTTTCAGTTTCTGTTGTTCAGAAATGTTTTTGCTTTTAATCACTTTTGAGTCCAGTACTGTTAGCAAGTGTGTAGAGAATGCTCGCTTTCTGTTTGGAATAATTGTTCCAGACTTGCTGTCACTGAAAATAAGAAGTTTTGTCATCCTTCCCCAAGCTACAAAAAAGGTAAAAAAAACCCAACCCCGAAACAAAAAAGAATAAAGCAGGTAGGAAAATTGATTTTCTTAAATTGAGGAGGTTTTATGTCTGCTGTTCCACGTTTGCAGAGTTACCCAGTGAGGCTTTCAAGATTGCCCCGACATTGGGTCAGCTGAACACTGAAACTCTTTCTGAAACCGTGGGTCTGGGCCCCTGCTAATTCTGAGAACTGCGCTCTACTCTGCAAAACCAGTGAAACGGAGCAGGGCTCTGGGCTGACTCCATTTTTAAAAATGTATTTACTTAAGCATAGGTTGTGGTGGATGTTCCTTTTGGGACGATGTTGTCTAGCACATCCAGCATCTATAGAAACTTGTCTAGCTTGTGAAAACAAATGTCGAATGGATATTGACAAATCCCCATGCGCTTGAGGAGGAGTGAATTATTGTGTAACATTTAAAAAGTGGTAAGACTCAGTCAGACTAGATGTATGTTGCATTTAAAAAAAAAAACAAACCCTATGTAGATATAATTCATCCTTTTAAGAAAGAAAGATAATGTGAGGATTCTTTACTTGCAGTAAAGGTAGTTTGGTAGAACGGCTAAAAGGACTAATGAGACATTTGCTTTCCTGGAAGAGTGTTTAAAAGTTCAAATGCGAAGCGAGATTAAAATGTTATATTTAAATATATTTCCATCATACAGATTTGAATAGGTGATTTAGAGAGAAAATCCTTTGGGCTTTAAACCATTACATTGTGTGTAACAGTAGGGGAAGAAACACTTTAAATTTCCCTTTATGAAAAAAAAAAATTACTTAAAGGATTCCTTAAGAATTTAGTGGGTTAATTCTTCCCTAAAGCGCACACACAAATTCTTAACGCAGGTTTATATCTATCAAATCACCAAATATTTTTCTTCAGTTGATTTCAAGATGTAGTTTTAACAGTAGTAATGATTTTCACTGTTAATTTTGTTGTAAGCCTGCAGAGTCCATTTTATTTATGATCTGGTCTTGACTGTATTAATATTGGGAAGAAGAGCGATAGCCAATACCAGAAAAGAAAACTGAGATTCAGCTTTGTAGTACATTGCAATCATATTTGGGTGACACTAAGGAATGGCATCTAGTGAGCACGTAAGACAACCACATCTACGTACGTGTGTTACAAATAGTGAATTGTAGCTCATCCTGGGTAGTTGGATGGGGTTGGCTGTTTGTACTTGGTACTTTCAACTCCCAAAGTGCCTGGCAAAGCTAAGCAAATGATGTAATACCGTTGTGTGGCAGGAGTGCTGTGCACGTGAGGACGCAGATGTGCGGTGGCTGCTTTGAGACCACAGTGGAAAGCTGTACGTGAGCCAGAACCTAGCACATGGGAATCCCTCGTCTTTAAAACTCACATCAGACTCCTAAACCTTAGGTCTACACACTAGACCTGTAGTTTCCAGCCCAGACAGATCCACATCTAATAGCTGCAATGCAGAAGGTTTTGAGATGGGTTAAGCAACTTGATGCCCAACTCTTTCAACTTGATGGGTTTTTTGNTTATTTATTTATTATTAAAGCCAGCCTGGGAAACCAGAAGTGGCATTTGGGCTCTGTGCGACTGGCTCAGCTGTGAATCAGCAAATGACGTTAATAAGCATTTGTGGACTAAATATATTTTAAGCTGTCTGGCTGCTTGCTCTTGGTGAGATCTCTGAGATTAATGGTCCTGAAATGTTACTCACGTTTGCTCTTCCTCTGGGATGAATCTGACCTGTGCCCTGTGCAAGCACTATTATTTTTTTTAAATTGCTGTGCAAGATGGTACAAGAGTAAAGAGCGGTTACTTTTTTCATAATTGTTGGTAGCACACAAATCTGTTTCTTAAGCAGAGTATCACAGCTAAAGGTATTGATGTTTTTCCCAAGCATTTTGGGTTCTTTGGTGCAGGGAGCAGAGTATATTGGTGTGGTTGGTTTTTGTTTTGTGGTGTGGGTTTTTTTGTTTGTTTGGGGTTTTTTTGGTAAGTCTTTGGTTGTGGGTGCTGGTCTTAAGGCTTGGATCCAGGTCCCAATTGAGGAGATGTCCTTTTCGTGTGTATGTGGACCCAGATTTGCATGTTCTGGTGCAAAACACAGCTCCTGCTCCAGGGAAGGACAACTGTGCCCTTCCTGACCCGAAGAGGAAAGGAATATTTCTGCTGTCGGGGAGTTCAGTGAGTTAAAGGCAGCTTTAATCTGAGCGGGTGGTTTTCAGGAGTGTGTGGGAGCTGCCGAGGCCCCGTCCTCCCCACATGCATAGCTGAGCCATCTTCTGATCTCTGTCGGCTTCTGTGCTGGCTGCCCGTGGGTCACTTGTCAGGGAAACGGCTGCAAATACTCCAGCCTTCCCTTCTCCGTCCACCCTGTTAGGCCTTGTGCTACGAAGAGCTGTTGCTCTGTTCTGGCTGTTGCTTGGAGGACAGCAGGGGCAGACAACCAAGGATAAGCCAAGAAATTAAAGAAGACCTAAAAGAACTTGAATATACTTGGGGAGCTCTAAGAAGAGAGGGGAGTGATGGCTGGGAGGGGGGAGCACGTGTGTGTGCCCTAAAGTGCAAACCAGATGCTTTAAAAGCAGCATTAAAAACAGTTTCCAGTGGTTGGAGGTAACGATGAGACTCTACCTGAAGGAATCTGTTAGAAAGGCAACGGGCTGCTTGGCATAATGAAGCAAACCACAGAAGCTGCTCGGCAGGTAACGGTTGCAAGTTCCTTCTGGCCCTCGGCTCTCCTGACAAAAATCAGCCTTGGGGGAAAGCAGGTAGCTGATGGCTGGAAAAGGAGGTGGAAATGGGCTGCCTGGGGTTGACATTTCCCGAGCTGCGTGGGAAGGGAGCTGGATCCGTCTTCCTGGGCGCTGCCAGTTCACCACCCCTGTCTTTGCCATCCTCTGGGCCTGGCTGCACCATCTTCCGCGGCAGCCATGGGAGGTGCCTTCTCCTCACTCCTCCTCCAGGTGTGGAAGGACTCGTGGGGTTTATAAAGGCAGCTCCAGCTCTGTTTCCACCCTCAAATGTGGGATCATGCCCAGTCTGCGGGGAGCTGAAGAACGCTGCGATGTGATGTTTTTTGTCTGTGATGACGTCCCCTTCGTGGAAATTGTTTAACACGCTATTTAAAAAGGAAATGCTTTAGGGGGAAGTTATGGTATTGTACAGAGAGACCACATGAGAGTGGTCAGTGCAATGCGCGCGCGTGTGTGGGGTTTTTTCTTTTTTTTTTTCTTTTTTTTAAATTTCCATGAGTTAGAGATGGCGATGACTCATGGCTTGGAACGCACTTTAAATCCCTGAGGTGCTCATTGCCGCCTACTATCACGTATTGAATTTCTGACATACCGGAGGGATGTCTGCAGAGAAACTCTGATGTGCAATTATAAAATGTTGTAGCTTTATGTTGTTTGCATAGGAGCCATTAGCATGGCATAACTGTGAAAATAATGCAGCTTTATTCTTGCTCTTGATTTCCCATGGGCATGGCAGTTAAGCAACTGTGGTTTATCTTTCTCTAGGATGTTGACACATGTGGACCAACAGTGACATCCTTTTTCAGCAATGCTGTCTTCACTCCCTCCTGCATTCAGAAGCATCTAGAGAGATTTTTTGCAGAAGGTAGGTTCTGGCATTACAGCTGGATGGCTGTTCTTTTTCTTCTGTATTAGGAAAAAAAACCCAAACATTTGGATGTTACTTGGGAGAGTGGTAATGAGTCTGACTGATACTAGCTTGCTGCTGGTGAGAGAGGGGATTAACCTTAGCTTGGGTTCCACTTGAATAGATGCTCAGGGGGAAACGCGATAAAATGGAGTCTGGAAGAATGGCTGTATGACTTGCCTTCGAGAAGAGCTTGGCAGTCACAGGGCATGGTTGGCTTAAATGGCATAGACGTGTGTATTGGTAATAAACCTCTCTTTAAAGAAAACTCGTGCTCCCCGCCTTCTTCTGCTTAGTCAGCATCCCTGTTTATTTAAAAGCTTTCAAATAAATAAATTAAAAGGGAGAAAATTGCACATCCTGTGCAGCCAAACATAAATTTTTTGTGTATATTTAAATCTTGTGTGGGTCTTCTCCCCCAAAAAATCTTAACCTTGTTGCATTTTGTTTGTGTTGAAATGAACAGTGTGCAGCCTCTGGTACTACCATAAGATTGTTGTTAATTTCTACCTTTTTTTTGCCCTCTGAACTTCTAATTTGTTTTACATTGCCAAGAGGTTTGACATGCAGAACTTCCCCAGTAAAGAGTGTAGATGGGGAAGCAAGCACTTTGGTGTTTTTTAACAAGTAAATTTTAGGAGATTTTATGCTTTTTATGAAGGTGTGTACCTGCTACACCCTTACGCTGTAGTCTTTGGAGTGTTGCTTGTGGGTTCACTGTGTATGGTCCAGCTCTCACCACACCTCTTTTGTGTGAGTTCTAGAAATGTGTATCATAGTGATAAATCTGCCTACAAAATTAGGAGTTTTTCAATAAATGGGGTGTCAGCCTTTGGACTGATGGTGTAGTTTTACATCTTCTTATTTTCCTCCAGTACATTCCTCGCCACTCTTGGTTTTGTTTTTTTTTTTTTTTCTTTTTTTCCCCCTCTATCAGAAAGGGTGTTTTTAACTCTTAACTCCACCAAACGTTTCTCTCTGCAGTGATACTGTGGTATAGCAACTTTGCATTTTTGCTGCTGGATGCTAAAACTCAAAAATTGCTGGTTTTTGCTTTAAGAGCAACGAATTGCTGGGAAGAACAGGTAAAGGCTAAACGAGTTTGGATTTGAGACTGTTCTCTTATCAGACTGAAATGTGTTTTCAGTTTCTCTGGATTATACTTCAGGGTCGCAGCAGGTACACTGAAACTGCAGTGACACCAGCTTTGTATTAACATGCAATATCTTTACCAGAAATCCTTGAAAACTAAGGGTGATTTGAATGCCTTAATTATCTCCTGTCGGGAAATTGGCTCCCAATGAATTCATCGCCATTCCCCATGTCGATTCCCTTCCTGAAACCTCTCTCTTCAGAATTAGCAGAGCCGAGGGCCCGTCCGGGTAGGCTGCTCCCAGTGCTGCGGCTTGTCCCTCTGTGGGATACCTGATTTCCTCGGGAGAGAGCCCGGCAGCTTCTCTTCCACCTACCGTAGCTCTCTGAAGGAGCTGCGGACGGGTCTCTCTGGGAACAAAAGCTGCTGTCAGCATCTTTAACATAGGAGTTTATGCTCGTAGAGGTATTAATTGTCATGTGAATTTGTGTTCCTGTGCTGAGGGAGAACATCTGTGTCCCAAGAGCTTTGCCTCCCTTGCTTTAGATCACACACTCCCCCTTTGCTCCCCTGTAGGCTGTTGTAGAGGAGAGCGTGTTTCTCTGAATTAGTGGTAACAGCAAAGAAGAAATGCAATCCTTAGCAGCGTTTAGGGTTTGCTTTGCCCTGAGGCTGTGGCTCTACTCATTTCACTTGCCTGAAGGACTTAACAGGGCTGGTGATCTTTGGTAAGAGAGGTGCCCAAGTGGTCATTAATTTCCTGGGCAGGTGAGGGGAAACTGCCTTCAGAATTGTGTTCACAGCAAAATGAATCCATGCGGCTTGCGTCACTAGAGAGCAAATAACGTCTGTGGATTGGCAGGTAAGGAACGTAGGGAGAAAATGGGTTTTAAACCTTGTCAGGGAATGCAGCGTTCATGAAAACAAAAAGCAGAATAGCAATGTCCAGGAAGATGCCATAGGCACCGGGTAATTTTTCCCTCTGTTCTGCCAGCATCCATGTGCAGCCCTTTGTTTTTCCCAACCCAGAGGCTTTGAATCCAAACTGCTGGACAGAGTGAAAATGATGGGAGGAGGTTCCTCTGCAAGTCGTACTTGGGAGTATTTTGCATAGAATTATTTCAAAATCTAGGAAAATTTCCTGAATCCCTGGTGCAAGCAGAAAGGCAGAGCAGAGTCTGAGGGGCACGTGTGTGTACGCGAGCTGTAAGTGCCTGCGATGTTTGAAGCGTGGCTGTGGGACCTGGGCAAGAAGCCAGCGGGGGAAGCAGTGTGATGGGGGAGATGGAGGATGCTGATGCAGAATGAGGAGGTACCTGCTGCTCTGTCCCTCAGCATCCTCGCTTCTAGCTGTCCAGGGTCACTGCACTGCCTTTTTGTGTTTCCACCGGTCCTGCAACTGCAGAAGCCTGGATGGGGTGAGGAGTGAGTGTTTCTCTCTAAGAAGAGGCAGACTCTGACATTGGGCAGGAGGCTAATATATAGGAGAGGGGAAAGTAGATGAGGTGAAAGCAGGTGGAATTACAGGGTGCCTTAGCCTGAGATGATGTGAGGCAGGCTGGGGACAGAGGTCTGGTGCACTGGGGAAGTGGTGTCCCCTCTAAACAATTTGTGCACGTCACTGAAGGAATGTATGGTGTCCCGTCAAAAGGAAGCACGGGTTTGCTTAGCAACTGGTTCCTTCTCATGCCCTTCTAGCACTCCCTGCCTTGCCTGCGGCACCTGTCTTTGCGCCTGTGCCACGCTGTGCTGCGATTTTTAGGTAGATTTCCACCTCGGCTGTGTAATGTGACAAGCTTTACTCCTTCCAGACCCCTGTGTCCTTTTATATGGACACAAATTGGGGCTGAATCTTAATCCTGTACTTACCAGGGGACTTGCTGTGTGTGACCTGTGACGTGAGAATTGTACCCCTGGTAAGGGGTGAGTTTATGGAAACTAACTGAACGCAGACAAATCTATCCTCATGTTGGATCCTTCATAGACTATACTGCAAAACACTTTACAGTGAGTTAGATCAAGGTGATAACACTTCAGAGAGCTGGGTGATGGCTGCTTTTGTGCTGGCAAGGAGAGGAACCCTGCTTGGCAGTGTAACGGAGCGGTATAGTTGTGGCATTACCCTATCTTGGTGTGTAAAGGTTGTGGGTTAGTGTGACACTTGTTACAGTGCCAGGCAGGGAGAAGGGGGAGCTGCTAATAGATAAGGGGGAGTGGGGTCTTGTAAGAATAGGAGATAGTTGTGGGTAAACTGAGTTAGACCTGACAGTCTAGGACATGAATGTTTGGAAACGTACAGAAAGACCCCTTTTCAAAAAAGGTAGTCTCCCATATAGTCTGGCACTATGAAATCTCTAGTGGAAGTAAGAGCGAGTTTTTCTTTCGGTTGTTTTCCTTCTTTTACAATAGAAACGCTAGACACGAGGAACTGTTTGGACGTACGTATTTAACTGGGAGGAAAGAGCTGTGACACTGGTGTGGTTGTAACCACAAACTAACTGACAGTTTCCTGCTGCAAGTAGCTCTCTATAGATCTAAACCTCGTTCATTTGTGTTTGTCTGTGCTGTTTAAATATCTGAGGAAGATTCCACTGCTTCTAGGCTTCTTGTTTTTGACAGTCTTTGTTGTAGTAATTTGGGGGATGGTGGCATGAAGAGAGATCATTACAGCACTAATACATAGTCAGGTGAAGTCCAGAAGGTTTCTATATTTTACAGTCTTTTCTAATATAAAAGTCAAAAGAAACCCCATTAAATATGTGTCAGACTGGTTTTGCAATTGCATTTGCATGTACAAAGCTCTGTTTATTTCTGGGGAGATAGGACGTAGTCACGTGAACCTACCTGTGTGGCTGAGACGTCTTCATCCGGTATGTCCATGGCATCATTACTTGCTTCTAACTCTCCTACCTGCTCCCCATCCTTCACTCCCCTGTGATGTGCTAAATATCACGGCTGCAAAAATGAGAGCACGTTTTTCCCTGCTGTTCCCATTCCAGCTGGAAAACTTGGACAGATCCTTCCCTTGTGGTTTGTGATACTGTAAATAAAGGCTTGGGAGGTCACACGTCTTCCATCTCAAGTTATTTTGATTCCAGTGCTGGAATGGAGGAGGGGGAGGGAGGAGAGAATTAAAGGGGGGGAAAATAAAAAGGCAAAACCCCAAACTGTTCTGGCTTATTGTGGGAAAAAGAACTCATTAATGCTAAGGGAAAACAATTGGAAAGGTGGCCTCTACAGAGAAGACTTAGTCTTTGACTAAAGCTGAGACTTAGAGAATTAGGGTTGAAGATTTCAAAGGAATCTTCTATTAACCTTTGAAATAAGTTATCTACAAAGTAGAGGCCCTGAACACCAAGCTCCTGTGATCTGTGCTGTTCTGAAAAATTTGCTGTCTAGCTTTAAAGGCATGTTGGCGTGACTCTTAAGCATATTGGTGAGTAATTTTACCTATGTTCCTATGAATATGGTTACTCATATGCTTAAATGTCAGTTAAGTGGGCTTTTAAATGGGGAGTTGAGAAATTTTGGTTGTAGGTCTTGCTGGCTGTGATACGTCTTGTGGTTTGGCTAGCCTGGGTGGCTGCTTACAGCCCAGGGCAGTACCCGATGGTCTGGGGCATGGTGGGTGGAAAACATGTATGCACGCTCACTTGAGATAAATGATATAGTTCTGCCTTCTGAAAATCGGCACAGAATCGCTATGTGTTGTGATGGCTGTTACTGCTGCTGTTCGCGGCTGGCGTCCTACATCTGGCAGGCTTGGTCTCCTCAGCTGCGTCCCTTTCCATGTTGGTGTTGGAGGCTTTGAATATTTACAGAAAACACTGCTTAGGTTTAAACTTATATTTCATATTTTTGCTTTTGATATTTGTGTAATCCTGTTTTGGATTTACTAAGAAATGAGCTCAGATCAAGGTCCGTTGGGCTTTACTACTGGGTGGTGATGTGTAGAGTATGATTAATATTAGCTTACAGTGGAGAAACTAACAGTTCCTGGCAACTGTGTCGCTTACTTTTGTTGAGTTTTGAAGAGGCCTTTTCCTGATAAAGATTTTTTTTGTTACTTTTTTTATCAAAACAGGATACAAAATGTGAATATAATTTGTCACTACAGAACTCGCGTTGTACCTTGACACTATAGAAGTGTTTCTTTTTCCGTGAACTGTTATATTTATAAATGTACAGCAGGAACAGAAGAGAAACATTCCACATCTAGATGTGAATCTCTGCACAGGATAGTCTTTTCATTCAGTAACTTTTCTTTTCTTCCTTGATCTTCTTTTGCATTTTTTTTTCTTTAATGGGCACATGACATATGGACATAAAAAATAATGGCCCAATTTCACCCCTGCTGTAGCTCATTGACGTCATTAAAGCTACAGCAGGGATGACTTGGCCCAGATTCTTTAAAAATAAGACCTGATGAACAACCCCTCATGGAAAAGCTCTATAGAGAAGGTTGTCCTAAGCATAGCATAGAGCAGATGCTATGCGATTCACTGTGACATTTGATAAAATTCCCATTGGTGCCCTTCCTGTGAAATGGAGGTAGGACCCTTCCGGGAGGGCACAGCAAGGCATGTGCTTGCAAACCTGCTTTTACTATACCTTAATAGTGTGATGGAAAGGGGCAATTAATGAAGTGAGAGAAGGCCACTTAAAGTAGGGGCAGATCTGGGTGGAGACCTGACTTGCTTGGAGGTTGGCAGAGATGTTTACTCTGCCTAAGGACTGGGCTTGCATGTGGCAAGCCAAAAGATAGAAATCATGGTAGAAATGATCTGTGGAAAACTGTTGCCTTGAGCAGATTTTTAGGAAGACTGTTTGTATCTGTCTTGTCTCTTTGTACTTCTTCCTTGCTGCTGCCCAGAGGTTCTGTTCTCTGCCAACGTTGAAGTATTGGTGCTATCAGATGGCTAATCCTCGTGTGACACGGCAGCTTTCCCTTCCCTGACGTAAATGGGCTCGCCCAGGTTCAGTATCTCAAGGTAGGTCTAAGGTGCAGCTGCTTTTGCAGGCCATGTTGCCCTCTTTATAACTTGGCATAAAAACAGAAATTACAGGGAATATAGGTGAAAGAAGGCAATACCAGTCATGGCGAAAATAGTAGATTTGACCTTGACTTAAATGCCCAGTCTGAATTAAACTGAAATGTACTTTCAGATCTGAACAAACTGAAAACAGAGACAAATGTGAAAGGTTCTCAAGAGCTGTTGACTACTTTCCGTTTACTGAAATAGCGGCAGCGATTCATGGATGGCAGTTCTGAAAATCTTTACGCTAACTTACAAAGTGAGTGTTTTGCTCGCAGTTATTTATAACTGCAGGAAGAAACACCCTTTAAAGAGCAGTCAAAGCTTCAAAGCTATACCTGTAGTGGGTGAATGCTTGATCATTGTTTGTATAGCCCACATTGATTGCCTAGGGCATCTTTAATAAAACTGAATTATTGGTTCTTGGTGGTAATAACTGTATCTGGCCAAGACAGGTTCTCTTGCAGTGAGTCCAAGAAATCAGATAGTTCTTTTTCCAATGCCAGACTCTTCTGGTCCACTGAATATAACTGCAAGAACACATAGTTCCCAAGAAGGAAAATGCTTACTGTGTTTTTGGTGACAGCTGAAGCTAACTTGCGGGAGGGAAAGATGGAGCAAATAGCACTCTTGTCTGCTTATGAGAGCATGTTCATTTTAAGGGAATTTAAGTCAGAAAGTTTTTTGCAGTTGAAAGCCAGAACAGTGTCAAAGTGACATTGACTAGTATAAATAGTGAAGGGAGAATTAGATCTTTAAAATATATTCAGTCTTTTGATTAGTCATCCAAAACTCTGCTGGTAAGACAGGGAAAGAAATCTGGGCTTAACCTGATAAATGTCCTTCTAACGGTGGAAAAAGTCAGAAAAAACGAGAATTTAATTCATGATATCCGGAGAGACCATGCAGTGGCTGGCAACAGACTTCTAAGGAAGAGTATTAATGCTAGTGGAAATAGAGGGGGGGAAAGGTAGCTGAAAACTCTGCAGCCTTAAGGGCTTTTGGAAGCAAAAGATATTTGATGTAATGCAGATAAGGGCGATGTTAGCTTCTCTTTATTGCATAGAATACACCCTTATCTGATGAAACTATCCTGCTTTGAGATTCTCTTTCCTTGTATTGTCTTCCTTTATCCATTTCAAGCTCCCCTGTGTCATTGTGGGTGGACCTATTTAGGGTCTAATCCTACTCCCACTGAGGCCAAAAGCAAAACTTTATAGATTTGAAGACAACTCATCCTAGAACTTCAGGTGGAACCCCCACCATCTCTCTCCAACCAGACTAATGAGCAGCATGAGTTGAATATTTATGCCAGATCCAATAAATACTTGATTATTGGATAGAAGGGTTGAAGAGAGGATTCTACCTGAGTAAGAGAATGTATGAAAATCCTTAAATTTTTATCTTTTTGACTGACCCCTAGCAGTTAATTTTCCAGAGGCAGGCTACCTTGTGATGGGTCTTAGTGGAGTACAGGAATGATTAATTTCTGGGGTAATGGTATAGAGATCCTTGTCTTAATAATCAGAAGTGTTTCTTTTGGCTGAAAATATGGTTTTCAGGAAGGTGTAAAATTGTTAATGGGCAGTAGCACGCTGTTATGTATGCACTTATCCAAAGCACGTACATCCCTCTAAATCAAGGCCAGCTTCCTTTCTGAAGGCTGAGCGGAGCACATCTCACGCAGCACTCTGAGGCAGTACTGGGAAATTACGTGCTACAGCCAAGTTTTGGTTTACGTCCTTTGAAACATCAGTGCCTGGATGTGCACGTTGCACAAACATCCCCAGGGTGTATGTAGGTTATCAGTGAGACAACCTCGGCTGAGCCCTAGCACTAAAAGTTCTAGGTGTGACTATATGGTTGTGACCACTTCTGATTGCATCTCAGCTTCACAACTTCAAGTGGAAACTGTCCAAAACCTACCAATTCTCGCTGAGGCCGTACGTTCTGCAGTACAAGTTTGCATTAATCTCTGTGCACGGGGTTGCTGGCTGTAAGCAGAGGGAAAGATGCACCAGCAGATGTATTGACAGACTCTCTCGTGTATCCATTTTGTTTATGAAGAATGATGAGTTGAAATCAATATGCAGATCAGGAATGCTCTTGAGTATCTAAAGAAAACCCTTTGACTGTGCTATATCTGCATCATCCCAGCAGTTGTGTGTGTTTTTTTTTTTTTTTTAAAAAAAAAAGGGATGCAAATACCATATTTGTTCAGATTAGAAAGGGATTTGGGGATGGAGCCCTAGAGAAAAGGGGAACCGTTCAGTGCTGAAGGAGAACTTTCAATTTATTTGATTGGGAATTTTAATCTATTCTGGATGATTTAACTGTTAAGCTCTAGAGCAATAGGCTCACTTCAGCTCATCGCCTACTAAGTGCTTAGGTTCCACTGGGTGCTCTTAAGTCCTATAGAGGCCCATAAGGTTCAGCTATATTCTTAAGAGCTCATGGAGAGTAACAAAGAATGAGGAAAGGGAAACTTTCTGACAGCACTATTTGTGTTTATAAAAGAACCGTCTAAGAAAATAACCTTGAAATTAATTTGAGCTATTCCCTTGATCAATGACTCTAGTTTGTCTACTAATTCTTCTCTATATAGCTAGAACACAATCTACCAACAAAAGTTCTTTTTTTCCTTTTTTTTTTTTTTTTATTATTTTGAGGTTTATTTTGATGGATTATGTTTCTAGGTAACTGTTGAAGGTTATTTCTGGGAAATGCTGCCAGAATACTTATTAACATCTGACTAGACCCAGGTGGAGTCCCTTTGGAAAATTTGGCTGCTCTGTGCATCCTCAGTGAGGGGCAGTGACTGTGCTGAAGTGTGTGAGTCCTTGCAGTTCCCTGCCCACGCTGGACATGGAAATAACTCTGTCAATAGTAGAAATGTCACAGCAGGAACGACTCGCTGGATATGCCCAATTCCATTTATCTAAATGAGCTGTGATCTTGGATTTAACATGCTGTTTCATAGCTAAGATAAGAGGCACATGAATTAGATTATTGTTGGAAAAAAATAGAGAGGTGCTGATATAAATACTTCTGTGAGAAATTCAGCAGAGCATTAGCAAGTCTTTTTATATTTATGAACAGCAGTGGTCAAAGAAGTATCCTGCAAAAGATGCTTTCCACATGATACTAACTCCAGTCATTAAAAAAAGCATGAATCAGATTAAGAAGTGTAGGGCTTTTTTTATTTGCCTTTGAGTCTTCAGATGCCAGTGCAAGCTTTAATCGGCAGCTGTGCTGGTGAGAAACTACTGTGTGAAATGGAAGCGGAGGATGTGGGCAGAGATGCTCCTGTCTGAGCGGCTTAGGAGCTCCCCAGCACCCCGGGAGGTTACTGCCCCACAGGTACTTGCCTCTCGAGGATTATATGAGCACTCTTGTCCCTTTCGTGGCCACGTCGGCAGCAGCCAAGGGTGTCCCTGTGGTTTGTGGAGCTGGGGAGGCGTTCAGCGGAGGAGCAGTCACATGGATGGTGGAGGTAGGTGCCCGAGAGCACTCCTACCTATCTGTGAGGCTCCTGGATAAGAAAGTGCAGCACCTGAGCCCTAGAGAAATATTGTGATATCAACGGCTGGCAGCTGACTATTGACTGTAAGGTCTCTTAGGCAGTTGTTCGATGCCATTCTTTCAGGTGGGCTTTTAAACTGCTAGTTCCTCTCCCTTCTGGTTGTTTCCTCTGTGGGTGGAGCAAACTTCTTGAGCCACTTCTCTTTTGTTTCAAGTCAGCCTTTTGGTCTGTGCTCTCCACTGCTTTGAGCACCCTACTGCATTTCCTGGGGTTCAGGGAAGAAGGTCTGAGGGAGGTACAGAAATGACAAACGTTAACATCTCAAGGTTTTTTTTAATGTGTATACTTAATATGCAAAATGTTGTCTGTTGTAATTGATTTTTCTCTTTTGTGTCAGAGGCAGTGATGAGCAGTTCTCTCCCTCCCTGTGTTCTGAGGGCACGGATGCTCAATTTTGGCCTGGTACCAGTGATTTCATTGTGAGGAGCCAGAAGCAGCAGGGCACGCAGGCCGTCCCTTCGCAGGGTCGCGGTGGGTAGAGCACTACTGCTCTGCAGAGCTGAACTTCTGATAACCTGGAGGGAAGGGACTGTCCCAGCACTCTGACTGTGTTGGAGGGACTTCTTAGTGTTCACTTCTGGGCGGATGGCTGTTTTCTGCAGGTCATGGTTGGGGACAAAGGCGTATTCCCTGGACAGGATGGCAGGAAGTTCAGGAGGTGGGATGGCAGGAAGCTGTTTCACAATCCCAGGCTACTGCTGGTGAAAAACTGCCCTTGCTTTTAGATCTGCACTTGTTCTGTGTTGGTGAGGATTGTGTTTAATTTTGTGGTATGTTCTGTGTAGTACCTGCTCTCTCTCTAGACAGCTGTACTTAGTCTTATTGTTATCGCCGTGGCTGTTTACTAGTGATAAAGGACAAGCTGAAGAGGACCAGGATCCTGATACTTGGGAACTGGGCAATGCTTTCATTTGGGTTTGTCTCCTGTAACAGAGAGAGTCGAGGCAGTATGTGGATCTGCTTCCTTGAAGACCTAAAATATGCTTTTATTGACTCCTCGGGCTTTGTGAAATCATGATGGAAGAATGTAGCAAAACCATTGGGAAAACTTCCCCTCCCTGCTTTTTAGTGTTGTCTTAATAGCTGCCTCTTAGGAATTGAAATAGCTCCCTGTGCCATTCCCTTTCCCTTTCTTTTAAATATAAGCTAGCTTGTATCATGAATAAACATGTTAACTTAATAGGACAGTTGCTTTAAATCAAGTGGCTCTATTGTTGCTAAACCTTCTGTTGCCGGTAGCTCTGGGAGATATTCTGCCCAGCAGAGGCACGTTGGTGTGCAGGTGTTGCATCTTCTGTGCCATGGCCATCTGACGCTGGTCTTCCTCTCGCATAAAAGCAGGATTTGGGTAACTTACCTTACACTAGCAGCCTTTCATAATTCTGCCTGCCATGCTAATTTAAGGGAAGGCAGCAATTCTCTAGCTCCTTTCATGTCACCTACCAGCTTTCCTTGCCTGCGGAGTCTGCCTTTTTCCCTCTACCGTACCGAAGCCCGTCATAAAAGAGGAGCTGGGGTGACTGCAGGCTGCCCGCTGTTTTTGGCAGCCTTGAGTCTGAGCGAGTGCCAAGGTGTCGCCTGGGCTATTCTCAACTAACCCTTGAGCTAACGGATGCCGCTTCCTGACGTAAAAGCAGATGAGAAACTCTGGCCAGAGGCTAAGCTACATCAAGCTGTGCTTTCAGAGGTTAAGCTGATTGCAGATATCTCATAAATAAATCTTTCTGTATTAATAAATAAATGCTTGCAATAGTTGCTTTATTATAGTGCACGGAAGCTTTCAGAAAGAGAAATTTCCCAAATGAGCCATTTCTGCAGTCTCTGCTGACTTTTAAAGATTGGTGTCATTAATTGAATTCTGCCTCTTCCATTAGAATGGAGTGTGCGCTCTTCACTGGCACGTACGGTTGATGCACTTGAGAGTGTGGGAAGAGATAAAATATTCAGAGCTACTTATATCGCTTCTGTGGCAGTCGGGTTACTGGGTTGTTCTGGGGAGAGTGGGCAGCCTTTCAACGTGACTGTCTTATACTTGGGTCTTTGAGAGTGGGAAGGTTTCCCCACTGAAGCTCATGTAGCGGTTGTTGGTTGGCTGTAGAGAGCTGGCTAGGTGTCTGCTGCTGACTCATTCGTCCTGCAAAATTTCTCTTAAAAGAAAAATACATTGTCTATATGTTACAAGTAGCCAGATTCTTCTTTCTACAGGGAGTGATACTTGTTGGAAATTGATCTCACCTAATCCAAAGCATTGCGAATGTAATAATTAAGACCTACTTAATTTCCACACTTGATTGGTGGGGAGACAAAAGCTTGTTCTTTGAAACCGTGCTTTGTCTTTTGAAAATAATCTTACCAATGTTACATAAATGTGGTACTGCAACCCGCCCTTATTAGCCACTGATTAGAGGGTCCTTCGTGAAGTGTTGTCTGCTTCTGACATAACTTAATTAATATGGAACCAGTAAAATTCCTGTGGAAACAAAACAGGAGCAAATTTAATACCAGATAAATGTGTGTTCTGGCTATGAAAGTGAACACAAAACTAATTTCTTAATGGGACCGCTAGGAGAACAAACAAATCTACAGAGACGTGGTTGTATGCCTCAGCTAGAAATGTATGTTTGTGGATATAATTAAACTTTAGTTAATAACATACTGTCCTCAGTCTTGGCGAAGAACTGTGTTTGGGCTGTGGCTACATGTCCAAAGCATTTTTACTAGATTAACTTCTTTGTACAGCATGGTTTAGAGCTTTCAAAGCGCTTGCAGATCTTGGGTGGCTGGCTTGCATTTCAGCTCATTCCTCGCATAGCTCAGAGAGCATGGTGAACCCTTTCCTACAGATGGATGATGGGGAATGGGCGACTGTCCCTGTCACTGACCTGCTGTAGGAGGCAGTGGGCGAGCTGGAGAGACGGTCTTCAATAGCAGTACGTGAGGAAGTGTGAAGGTGATGCTTCATGATTCACTTTTTGCATTGCAAATCCTGTTTCGTAAGTAAGCTGCTTCCACCGATGCATGAAATGATTTATTATCTCTCAGAGCTTTTCTTCACCCTGGAAAAAACCAAAAGACGATCAGTTGTGGTGGTGTTTTTTTTTTTTTTTTAAAGCTCTGTGCTGAACGTTATATGATTAAGTTGTAATTTTGAAGTGACGCATTTGGGTATATAATTTTCAAGACCATCTTTGGTTTCAGGGATCATAAATACTGGTTCCAGCTGTAATGAAGTGCTGTGCTACTTACTATGTTCCTATCATTGTGTGTGTCTTTTGTTTAAATTATTAAATCACAGTGGCTACGGCCATAATAATGTGGTTGTTTTATGTCTTGGAACAGGGGAAAATAATTTTATTTAGTTGGAATAATGTAATTGTAACATGCCTCTGGGTTTGAGTTAAAGGGGAGGTGGTGCATGTGGCTGGCAAGACAGTGCTGTTCTCTTGATGATTTTCTGCAGCAAATTCCATTGCCGTGGAGTGGCAGCAGATTTGTTTTTAATGGAACAACTTGTGAGCAAACACTGGGATGTTTATGGTGACAAGGAAAGCACTAGAAAAATAGAGGCTATGAAATCCCGCTCGTTAAGGGTAGCAACATGTAATTGGCTCAGTCAGGTGCATCTCGAGGGAGGAGGTGTAGATCTCGGATCTGGCTGTGTGACTGCCCGAGCCATTATGGGCAAAACACATAACTTCTTTGCACCTCTGAAGGCCATCTGTAGGGCAAGCAGCTGTCTGCCTGGGTGGTGGTATGAGTCAAAGTGCCGGGGAAGGGCTCGGAGATCCTCTGATGCAAAATGTTTTACAGATAAAGTATTTCTTTCCCCTTTTGAAAGGAAAAGATGCGTGATGGTTTCTTGAATCAGGATGACTGCACCAATTGAGATGTAATCTGAGAAATGAAATATAAAGGCCCAGTGAATTACTTTTCATTTCTTTAGAATACGAGAGTGCCTGAACCATTTGTGCTTTAAATCTTGCTCCACATCTTTGTGTTTCCTGCTCATGCTGTTCATTAGTCTCCTGTGCCCTGTTGTTTTGGGGCTGATAATGGATAGCTAAGTGGTGCACACTGAAAATTTCTGTATAAATAAAGCAGTGTGCTTTTCTCTGCATAAAGTGTCTTGTGGATATGGGGCAGAAACCCTTCTATTTTCCTCTCTTTTGTGTTTGTAGCTGGGCCCTGAAATGTATTAGTGCTTTTTTACGTATCCCTTGAAAGTCCAGTTTATTAAGGCATCCCTTCCTCGCCGTGAAACCTTACACTTCTGTGGCTGCATTACAGACTGTGGTTTGTTTCCAAATGAATCATGAGGGTTTTACAAGCTGTAAAACTTCTCTGGAGAGCTTAAGGGTGTGACTAGCTTACAAGCATGGATGAAGCTTGGGTTTTTTTGTTTTGTTGTAGGTTTGTTTTTTTTTTTTTTTTCCCCCCTGAGTCAGGTCTGAATACATGCTGAATATCTGTTTGATGCATTTGATTGCCAGCAGGAATTTTTTTCTCTCCCTTCAGATGGGATGCAGCAGAATCCCAGGCTCTTGCTGCGGCTGCCCGCAAAGCTTTGCTGGGACTCCCTTGAGGACTGGGTGTCGGAAGCGATAAAACTTTATTAGTGTTAGTTCCTTTAGTCTATGTAAACTTCTTATTCCTCATAAGCTTATGCATTTGGAGGACAGAAGTTGCCCATCTCTCTGGCTGGGCTTTGCTTAAGGAAAATTTATCTTGTTCCCTGCCTTACCAGCTCTTTGCCCAGCCCCAGGGCTGCTACTCTGTTCCCCATGGAGGCTGATTTGACAGTCCAGCTTTGTCCAAGCCACTTCTCTCTGGATCAGTTCGACCTCGTGGTGTGAGAGCCCCGCAGAGTGGGTTGGGCAGCGCTTGTTCCCTCAGGCTCCTCGCCGTGCCCGGTGGGCTCGTCTGGCTGTGGGGTCTTACACCCGGGAGGCTTTGCGTGCTGGCGTGTGCTTGCCCCGCTGCAAATGTGGTGCTGAGGTGTGTGACGTGCGGTCCTGCTCTGTCACCACCTGGACTTGGAACGTGTGAGCAGTCCTGGGGAGAGCTGGCATGTCCTCTCTTGTCTCTGGCGTGCGTGCTGGGCTGGGAAAGTCTGGAAATCAAGGGTGTTTCCAGAGGTTTTGAGTTCTGGGTAGGAGCCTGTTAGGTGCTCCCCGTGCACAGTGTCACCCATAGCTGTTCCTGGGTTTCTGCGGGCAGTGCCTCTGCTCTGACTCAACTAGAAAGTGAGTTGGCTGCCCCAAAGAGTAGGGCACTGGCCAAGAAATCTGGAGCTGGCAGAGAACAAACCAAGCAGGTAGGAACTGTCAGGAGCTCTGGGTAATTAGAGGGGAATCTTTTTTTTTTTTTCCTTCTTTTTCTGGCATATGCCAAGAGTAGGTGGTTCAGAAGGGGAATACCTGGCACAGCATGATGGCAACTTACCCAGCTGCCCTAACAGGATGCTTTTGCCAGGAGCCTTTGGACCTGTTCTTCTTGGTGTAACTAGAATCAAATAAATAAAATACTTGTTACTATAGATAAAACTAAATGAGTAGGATTACCTTGGGTCTCTGGATGCACCTTACATGGTCAGCATTTGTTCCCTTCTCCCTCTGCAGGCAATTAATGGAGAAAGAGGGGACCATCAGTGTGCACAGATATCAGCCAGGCAGCATGAAGGCTCATAATAACTTTCTCCTGTGATAAAAGAGATACTTTTATGGTCTGAATTTTTTATTTTACTTTCCCCATGGTGAGAGAGAATTACTGGTGATGATACTTGGTAGACTAGCTCCTGTTGGGAAGCGCTGAATGGAGGAAGGATTTATTAAAGGAAATGTGTGGCAAATACCTTGATAAGCACTTTTCTTCCTTATTTAAAGAGGTTGTTTATAACTAAGAGACCATTAGCACCTAGGAGGTAATTTTGTTGTAGCAATACCTTATTGAATGAAAGCTTGGTAGTCTGTTTCTGGATGGAGGCCTCAGGAACAGCCCCCAGATGATACTGTACCTAGGCTTCCCCCCCTGCCCCTTTTTTCTTCTTCAAATGCAGGTTGGTGCAGCTCCTTCCCATGCAGTTTAAAGAACAGCTTGGTGAAATACATGTCAGCATTTGAATTATGCTTTCCATTTACTGTAGCCAATTCTAGTACTCTCCTTTTACCCTGAGGGTTTCTAGAAGGTTTCTTGACAAATCCCCCCCCCTCCCAACCCAGAGATAAAAACCCAAGAGCTCCTTTGCATGCTGCCTGGCTGCTTTGCTTCTCTCTCTGAGACTCTCAGAGAAATTCTGTGATTTTTTTTTTTTTTTTTTCCCCCCCCAAAGGATACTAAAATCGGAGTGGGGGGGCAGAACTACACCGTAAAGAGTCCGGGTCAGGTTCCTGCCCACAGCTCTGCCTGTATTAAGGAGCAGTCAGAACTCATCGGTGCAAAACCTCCCACACCAAGGGAGTAAACGCCACAGATTAACCTGTAAGGGATGCCAAGCCTTATGTGAAGTGGGTTTTGTTACTTCTGGCTTGAATAGTGACCTAATACTAATAATCCTATATTTAAATGTACTGCTAAATTTTCCCCAGGGTAGCAGTTAAGAGATGGGGGGACAACTGTATGGCAAGAATAGCGGATGGCAAAGATTGAGGATTGTTGCTAGAACTAGGTTTGGTTTAAAATAATCTTTCATGTGCGTAAAGAAAGGGTAATGTGTTCCCAGTTATCTCCACCCTAAAAATCTTTTGAGCTGTTGCTGCAGGATGGCTAATGCAAAACCCCTTTCGGTGGAAAAAAATGGTGAGGAAGGTCATGTGTATTTTGCATCTTCACCCTTTTACCCTGCCTCCAGTTACAGCATGTTTGGGCTAGAGTGCACTGAGCTACCCAGGTGCAGAGGATATTATGGATTCTCCATATTGCTAGCCCTAATTTTAGCTACACTCTGCATGGTTCATGCCAATACTCACCCACTTGCATTTGCACTTTTGGTAGCAGTCATTACACAGCGTGAGCTTCACATATGTGCCGCTCCTCCTGGAGCTCAGCTGGCGGCAGCAATTTGTATTCCCCACAATAAAATAGTGGGGTTTGCGTGGGTAAGGGACTAGTGGGAGGATGCTCACATCTGTGAACGTGTCCCTGCTGTGCTGTGCTTGTTGCAGCGTGTTGGAGGCAATTGGATGGGAGGAAGGGGAAGAGAGATCTGTAATTCCCTTCTGCTTTTCACTGAAGTGGAGAAATGGCTCCGCATTGCATGTTATGTTCTCTCGTGCACTTTCACTGTGAAAGGACTCCCAGTCCAATTTGTCGAGGCAGGGACTTGACGTGAGTCCAAATGCACTTGACAATAGTCTCTCTGCTGTCAAAATCTCTCCTCCTGTGATAAAAACAAAGCTCCTGAGTAACACTCCTCTCCTTCCTTCCTGTGGCTCTTAAGAAAGACTCGGCATCCTGGAGCTTTTCTGGGGAGGAAGTTTTTTGCTGTGTTCGAAACACTTATCCATTTTCCATTTAAAAGAATTTGACAGAGCAATGCATCAAAAACAAGATAGCCACAGAGAAATGATTTGGATTTATGCTTTCTTTAATTGGACCACATAAGATTTTATTTACTGACAGTGTCCAAAGGGAGCTGTCGAAATATTGCAGAAAGAGTGAATGTGTCCATTGTGGTAATGTGCTTTTGATAAATGCATTATGGCATAGTTATGAAGTCAGGAAGAAGCCTTAATTACTGTTATGAAGCCATTAGAGTCTAAAGCAGCAATCTGAGCTCTTGTTGCAATTGTGTTTTATATTTCTTCACCAAAGACTTCAGCACAAAAAAAAAAGGTGCTTGTTTTAGAAGATAATTTATGCCTTTTATTTCCTTTGCCTTTTTAAATTGGTGCAGAAGCGACAGCGGCTATTGAATATGATAGCAGTGGGCTCCGTGGATTCACGTAAATAAAAAAATACAACCTTTACACTGAGCATGTACTGCTTCCGTTGGTAGGGAAGCCAATGCCATATGATCTGCTAACTGTTTTCTCCTGTTACCCATACCCATATAGCATAAGCAATTGCTGAACTTGATTCTCCCATCTTTAAAAAAAAAAAAAAAAAANAGTCTTGTGTGAAGCTTCCTCTGGGGCTAGGGAAGGAGAAAGGTTGGTCTTGGAAACTTTGTATTAATGAGAATTGGTTTGGGAGATCAGTCAGTGTTGCAACCTCCACATGGGGTCAACAAATCATCCGTCCCTGGAAGCCTCTGCTTTTCACATCAGCTGTTCCCGCAGCGCAGAGCCTGCGCTGTCCTGCTCAGGTCTCTCTTGACAGCAACCACAAAGCAAATTATCTGGAGCTGACTATTCTTATACCAAAAATGTGTGCAAAGGTGGAGTTTAGTTTTCAGATGTTTATGATCTTTTTATCTTTTAAGTTATTCAGAGAAAGGCTGCTTAATGCTCAGTCACTGGGTTTTAGTGCTTTGTAGATGTTCTTTGCCTCTCTGGTAGTGCATTATTTATAGCAGATGTTAATTTAATAGAGTCAACTTTGTTACCCTTTGGAACATAAGCATCTTAATTTAAAAAACAAAACTGTCAAAAATGGAGTTGTAAATCAAAGCTTAACAGGCATAGCAATGGGAAGGTATTGTTTGCTTGGGTGTTAAATTGATACCGTTCGGCTTTCTTAAATGGAATATTTCTTTAGCGACAGGAGGGTCAAGTACAAGTTGTGCTGTTATGAGAAAGGAGGAATGAACCTTACTTAGTGTTTTTCTGAAGCTGATTGCTTAAAATAATTGCAGGTGCAACATGGTAGCACTGATGCTTTTTACAGCAGCTGTGGGAAGCGGCTGGTTGGTTTGGGGCCCCATCAGCAATGCTGTTGGCTGCCTCTGGCCACTTCACTTTTTTTACGTGGGGTTCAAGTCTTCAGCCATGTTGTTCATGCCGAATCTGGGATTCAGCCTCTTCAGTTGACACGCAGAAAGATAATTTTAGAGATCTCAAGAATGTCTGCTCAATACGTTGGAGCAGTTTTGTCCTTCTGCAAAAGGTGTTTATCTTTGCTGTTGGACAAGGTTTAGTGTTGTTTATGAAGGCTGTGCTCTTAGACTGTTTTTCTGGTTTGATTCAGTTATCAGTAATTAAAAAAAAAAAAGGCAACAAAAAAATCCCAAACCAAACAACACCCTCCCCCCTCAAACACTTAACTATTCCAAGGCTGTGTGTGGTCGGTTTTTTCTTTTTTCTCTGTGAGCTTTCAGCATACTGAGCTGGGGAAGGTGACGATGATAAATATTACCGCCTTGTTTCCGAAAGCTGTTGGGTAAAATCCCTCACTGCAGCATCTGAAGCATTACTGGAAATATTCTGAACTGTTATAACAACATCTCTGGTGTAATTTTTCTTTTCCAAAAGTCTTTCCCTTCCCCCTATTTCTGGGTAGAAGACACTAATTAGCAGGGAGATTCAGGTGTCAGCAAATGTGCCAGGCTCTTGAATCATGCAGCAGATAGCGAGTGCTGAGATGTTCCCCATCCCTTCTGATGGCAACATTAATTCTGAGTGCGCTGGTAGTGCTGCTGCAGTTTTCATTATGTTTGTGTATTTCCAAACTTAAAATGCTTCCAGTTATGATGTTTGTCCTGACTGACTGTTACAGGCTTTGGTGTTCTGAAATTTGGGTTGACTTCTTGAAGTCTGGCATATGGGATTAAAATTCTCGGAGCGCTGCGTCTCTGTAGAGTGACAACACTCCAGATTAAACCTAAGCACTACTACTCCCAAGGAGATAGGTGAAGTATTTTTTCCTCTCCAGAGTACTCTACTCTGAATAGCTCTACAATTAAAATTGATGTATCTTTACTTGGTTAATCTAATACCTATTATTTCCTCTTTGTTTCAAATTTGAGTAGTTTGGGCCAGTTCACGCTTCAGAGATCTAATTTAAATGAAGTTGTTCACAGCTATAAGCTTGTAGATGTATTAACCAGTTAACGTGAAGCTCTAAAGAACCGCTTGAAGGGTCCAGAGAAATTCAACGAGATGACTCTCCCACTTTCCATGTCTGCTCCTGCCCAGGCACAGTTCTCCTGGGTTGTCATCGTTCCAGCCGGTCTCACCAGCCTTCAGAATAGCCCATCCTAAACTGCGTGCGTATTTATTTATTCAAAGGATTTGGAGTTGACGTCTAACTTGCAGTCTGGTGCTGTTTCGCAGTTTCCTGGTTCGTTAAAACTTTCACCAGAAGGTGCCAGGAGTTACTGCAGTGGCATTGCTGGATTTGCATTTCGACTGGCAGATTTGAGGGCAGGTGCACGTCTGATGGGGGCTGCCTGGCTTGTCCCTGCCCCCGTGGGGGGATTGTAGCCAGTTCAGTTCTGTCCCTTGCAGAATTTCCCAGGAAACGTATCGCCCCAGCTACACACACGCATGACAGATACGGAATCCAACCATTTGTCTTCAGGCATTCAGGGCAAACGCCAACAGAAAATGGCACAGAGGACGAAAAGTAAATTGGCCTTCTAAAATCCTTTCAGCTTTAAGTATTACGGGTATAATTAGAAACACAGGCAAGGATTATTATCCTATAAGTGCTTTTCTAGTCTGTTCTGCTTTTGTAACCTTTCTTTTTTCATCTGTCATTCTGTCTTGCTGCATTGTTTCTCCTTGCAGCCTGGCGTCTCCACCATCATGTCCCATTGCCACCTTAATGCTTTGCACTGAGTCTGTTTGCTTTTTCCCCTCTATTTACGTCATAGCTGTCATCCTTTGGCTCTGCACCGGTGTTCCCGTGAAGCCACCATCATTCAAACAAATAGGTAGTTCTTATTGATGCAAGAAAATGAAGAGCTGCCCTCTGCAATGCTCTCTCCCCAGCTCCCCAGGCTGCACATCTTCCCCTTCTACTACTCGACAGATTAAGATTTTTGCTTGTTTTAAATTGCCTCAGAAGTGGAAAGTTGAAGCTTTGTGTAAATTGGTCCCTGCAGGTGCTGATGTGGAAAGCAGAATGGGTCCCTTGGGGCAGGGGTGCAACTCTGTGCTGGGAAACCCGCTATCAGGCAGGAGCTGCCTGGACATCGTGAGGAGGAGAGCCACTGCTTTCCCATAAGAACGCACCTCAGTTTGCCCAGGGATTGTTGTCAGTTGTCTTTAGGTCCTTTTACACACAGCAGAACTGTCCTCCAGTGGGACCTTAAAGTTCAGGGTGGGAAATATTGTAGAGTGTTTTGTAGCTGCTTTTGTCCCTGCTCAGTCTGTAGTCTGTTACGGGCAACACTTTAAGTCTTTGAGGCTTGGTCTACTCTGAAAAGCTTTTTGTCAGAGCCATCTCACTTAGAGAAGTCTTGTTTCTGCCATTGCATAGTAGTGTGCAGTTCTCAGCCAGCAGCTTCCCCTCTGCTTGTGGGGTTGTGTCTCCCTACCCTGACCAAAAAAACCCTAAAACCAGATGCCTAAGAGCCCCTGAGTGGGAGGGGGATGTGCCAGTCAGCCCCTCAGACAGCAAAGCCCTTCCCTGTCCGCACACTGCGGTATCTGGGAGCACTGGAGAACCTGGGAGAGGAGTCATCTGATGTGGCGTGAAGGTGCTGGTCTCCACAGACCTTTGTTCAGGATCCTATGGCTTTTCCTCCCGAAGGTTATCGCCTCGGGCAGGGCTGCGAGTGGGAGTTACGCTCCATAGTGTCATTTTATATATGCACTTCTATATGCTTGTGTCAGTGTTTAGTGGCTGTTGAAGATGCTCAGCAGCTCCAAGACTGGGGTCCAGAGCATGTTGGCTTGGGCACCCAGGAAGGAGTGGCAGCTGCTTGTAAACCAACCAACCAACCAACCCCCCTAAAATACTCATGCTCGTTATTTCTCAGATACAACTAAGATGTTCAGCCCTGCCCAAAGGGAGATCAATGGCATGTTTGGACTCCCCGTTGCTTTACGTGTATGTGAGTGTGTTTATTTTATTTAAGGAGTTGGTACATAATCAGTCTTAAAATTAACTGACTGCCTGTTGACTTGTCACCCTGTGAATGAAAACACATTGCTTGTAATTTGTTTGACATTATTCTGTCCTGTTGTCAGGCTTCTAATTACATTTAGAACATAACCCAGATGTCTGTCTGTCTCCTTCTGTCTCTTTTTTTTTTAATTATTATTATTTATGTTTTTATTGTAAAACATGGAAGGAAATTTCTCTGAAGCGATGGAAGTCTGTTTGCTCTTCTGTCTTTTCAGGAGATTAGTAGGTGGTTGCAGGTTTATCTCTTAAAAACTGCGTTCCTTTTAAAAGAAGGTGTCAGTTTGGGCATCCAAAATTGCTAGTCCCTTGTGACTTTGGATTGACCTTCTGTATGCTTCAGGGGTATTGAAACATGTCTGTATCTACGTTAAAATGTTTCTCTAGATACTGCTTTCTAAAAATGATCACATTCCCCACCTTATTTATTTTTAAAGAAGAGATAAATTGCTTGTGCTTTTAGAAGATTAAAATATTAATGTATTTAAATGTAACGGTGAAAGGAGAGGTGAGGCAGAAGGGCTTGCCCTTTCGGAATGCGCACAAGTGAGCAATCTCTTACGGAATCCGTTGGATGAGCACATAACATTCCTTGCCAACATTGGCTTTTGATAATTAGCAAAGGAAGACTCAAGCTGCTCAGTGTGAGGTTTTATTGCTCAAAACCTATCTTGTAACTTGAATTTTCCTAGATCCACAAGCTTTTAAGCAGCAGAAACACAATTTTCCAATAGCATACTGGATCACCAATATATTCAAGCCCTGTTTTCCAAAAGCATTAAGCCACTTAAACATCAAAAGGCTGCTCCTTTATTAATGGGACTTTTGAATGCTTTACCTCTGATCCCACTTGGAGAGAGCTGTGTTGGCCACCGAACAAACTCCATTCCCCTTGTGGTGGTTCTTTTTTAGCTGATCTAAATTTCCAAGGCAGCGGGGATGTGTGGAAACTGTTTTTAGGGATAAGAAACTTGGCTCTTGGTTCCCGCTGACTTGGGTTTTTCGGTATTGTTGATCGCCAGCTTTCCTAGCTCTGAGTTGTGGAAGATCACTCTTATATTTAAACACTGTTTCCTTTAGAGAAAAGAGTCTGATCTGGCTGGCTCCAGCGGGGGACAGATTTTTCTGTTCTGCAAAGCTTTGCTCAAACAGAGCTCATGGTAGGGGAGAAGGCAAAAGCATAGGAAGGACACAGTGGGTTGCCATAGGAAAGAAAAACTGGAAAGTAAGAATAGAGGAAATAAAGCACGTGTTCAGTACGAGTGATATATGTGACACTTGGGTATAGAGACTGCAAATTATTATGTGGTCCCTGCCATTAAATACAAATACATCCCCGATTTTTGCCTCTGCATCCCAGCCAATGGGATCTTAATGAAGGGCAAACTACGCAAACAAATCCCCTGAACCACTTCTGCCTCAGCTTGAAGCGAGCTGCGTTTTGTATTGCCTCTGTCGTTCCGTGTCGGTGCGATGGTGCTTTTTGATCTGCTGCTGCTGTTACTTGGGGTCTGTTAGACCTGCCACCTGCGGTGAAGGGCTTCTGGTTGAGCGAGGAAAGGTCATTTGCTGAATCTGGAGTAAAACTGCACCAGGGACAGAAACTAAACCCTGGGTTTTTGTGATGGAGGAGCCGCTTCCCTGGAGGGACAGAACTGACTGGCAGAGTCGGGCTTGGCTCAAACACTGCTGGGGTTTGCGTAGCGAGTGTCTTGTCGTGGAGTTCGTGGTTGGGAGGGAGGCTGGAGGGAAGGATGTTGTCACTTGAAGTTCCTCTCTGACCCCTTCCTCCTTTCGTTGGCAGCTAGCAGTTAAAGGGGGGAAAAGGCACTTCTGGCTCGGGGCATCTGGGCCCAAGCCTGGCTGCCGGCTCAGTCAAGGGTCTGTTGGCCCCAGCTGCCTTTGAAGATCTTGGCCTTTATAGGAGCTGACAAACAAGAGCTAATTGGTGACTCACCAGCACAATCATGTCAGAAATGCTGGTTTTATTTTGCTGTTCCTGCATGTTCTTCAACCTGTAACTATTTTATGCAGTTTTTAGCCTGAAGAGAGGTTAACGTGTCCCCATACAGCGAAGGATGAAAATTGAGAGTGGGCGCTTTTGGAAGAAAAGTGTCTGCGGTGCAGTATAACGCTGCAGGTGGATCGGTTTGCTTCGTGTGAAAGAAGGGAGCGGGGGATTGCCAAAGCCTTGTTGTGAGAAGTTAGTTTCAGTCCAAGTGGTTGGTGGAGCAAAAAAAAGGGTTTCTCTAAAGGTTTGGTGTTTGGTTTTCACACTTGTTTTTTTCTCCTGAAGCAGCACAAAACAGGACCGTGCCTACCTACCTACGTTTGTAGCCTCAAGTTCAGGAAAGCTGTCTGTCCGCGCACGTTTTCACAGGTTTGGGGCTTAAAGTGGCAATTTAATTCTTGCACTGTAAGGAAGGGGGGGAAAAAAAATCCTCAAAACAGCAATGGAGCAATAATGCAATATGCCAGTTATGGGGGAGGGGGGGAAATCTTAACAGAAGAAGAAAAAAATGCTAATTTATAGTTTAGCTAATGAGGTAAGGAATTAAGAAGATACAGCAACATAAATTTATTGAGTTGTCTTTGTATTTATTAGTTGCTGTGTTCACTAAGTGTGGTTTCCAGTGGGTATAGCTTTTTTTCTACGATGAGGAGTTCCCTTAATAAATTAAGGGATTTATTAGCAGAAGCTGTGTGTTTTCCAGCCTTCAGCCAGGACCAGGTATCAAGGAAGCGTGAACCCCTTCACGTTTCTCTTTGAGCACATAGCAGCGCAGAGTGAAATGGGCGCCCTTCCTCGGTGTGAGCACATCGCACGCTGCACGGGCCCCTCCTCGTCTGCATGTACTTTTGTTCTGGGCAATCTGACAATACATTAAGTATTTAAACTCTCTGGATTGTGTGTGCATGGGGTTTTGGTGTGTGTGGTCTTTTCTAGTTTGACTTTTCTGCTCGTTTTAACCATACTTTCTTGGTGTTCCACAGCAAGCTTAGATATTAATTATATGGTATTCAGCTTCTCCCTATTGTCTTCCTCTTCCACTGTGACAATAACAGCTACTTGATCATTTTTGCTAAGAACATTACCTTTGCAACTGCAACCTTCAAAAAAGGAAAAAAAAAAAAAAAAATCAATCAAAAAACCCCCGAAGAAACCCCCCAAACCATAAAAAACCCAATGAGGCTTTGAAGAAATGTCGATGTAATTTAAATATGTAAGACACATGCTCAGGCTCTCTCTCTGTACCTGCTATTTAATTTCCCTTCTCTCAATAGCTCTGACTGGGATCTTTTTCTGTTTGAGCTCTGCTATTTATGAATAGAGCAAGTCTTATCTGAGGGCTTGTGAATGCTTACAAGTACGAGGCGGCTCAGATGAACAATGTGCATAAATAGCAAATAGTTGAAGGACCGAGTCCTCGGAATAACAATTGAGAAGAGATGACCCTGTTGAATATGTGATGAAGCAAACAGGTTTTCTGCTTGTCAGCTCTTCGGTTGCTGGCCTGGGTGAGGGTAGGAGTGTATTTCTGTTACAGGACTTGCCACGCAGAATTAAGTTCAGCTAGGCACTCGGAGGTGATCTCCTCCTGAATCTTGCTGATCTTACCAGGCTGAAGAGGTGCTTTCAGTAGGCTAATCTTTTGAAATGATGCTGACAGCACCTGCAAGAGAAATGCTGATTTATTTTCCTTTATAATCAGTGCTGCTGACTGGGTTATCCTTCTGCTGCCCTGCTTTCTTCTCTACAAGAAGCTGATTTTTCAGGAGTAATCCTTAGTGCACTCACTTGCAAAAGGCTTGCAGGACTGGCTCTGTCTTTGACATGATTATCTCTAATACTCTTCCTCCTCTTATTGCAGCCCTCCTGCGTGTGTTGGCTAAACCAGATGTTCACATGGCACTTCAGGTTCCTCTGTATCCCTGAGCTATAAGGGAGAAAACAAGAGTGCTTGTTAACCTATGTAGTGCTCCTCTGAAAATGGAGTGTTGCCTCCCCATCCTCACCAGGAGGAAAGAGCAAAGCTGCACCCACGCAGGTGTATGACAAAGGCTTCTTTAAGTGCTTTCCAGTCCTTCAGTGGAAAAATCCTGGGAGCACAATGTTGTTGCTTATTTCATTACTGTTAACCATCTAGTGTGTTCAGGGAAGCATTTTAAGTGTAACTGGCATAGGGATTTGGTAAACTCATTACTTGTTCTGCTTGTCACAATTCCTGGGTCTCCCTGGCTGTACCTGGGGAAAATAATCCACTTACAACATCTTGAAAGAAGGGCTAGAGGGAGCCTGCTGAGGCCAGGGCAATTCAAAATACGCGGTGGTAATGTTGATGCTCTCATTTTCTGCTGGGTGTCTGAAACTTCTGTTAGCATAAAAGATTTGATAAACTGGTTTCAATGCAGAATAAGCATAAAAGTGCCCTTAGCTGCATTTGCAGGAGGCAGCTAACACACATACGTTATCTCTGTAACATTTCGGTGATGATAAGGCATCTGTAGCTCTTTCCGTGACACGGTTTAGTAAATCCAGCAGCAGCCCTTTGCCTTTACCGAGCTTGCCTGGCTGACTTGCAGAGAATCTGTGGAGCTGCTTTTTGACTTTGCTGCAGAAAGTGGTGTGTAATGAGTACTGTAAAACCTGGTCGTTTGTACGTTAAGCACAAACTCTTTCATTTGAGTCTTGTTGGGCTCTGGCTGCTCAGGTTCAGTCTTCCTTGGTCATCCCTGCGCCAGGCGCCTGCTTCATGTCAAGGATATAGGCCGAAACACGTCAGTTTTTTTGGTTCTCCCCTTTCACATCCCTTGTGCATTGTGTAGGCAAATTCTACCCTCTCCCTGGAAGAAGAGAAGTGTGGTCCCAATGCGCACAGGGAGTACAGCACAGGGCCACAGTGCTTCCAAGGAAATTCAAGCCTGACTGGGAACAGCAGTGGCTCAACTTGGACTTGGGCAAGTGAGCGCTGTTCTCATGGATGTGGTGATCACGCTGCAGTAAAGATACGTATTTCTACATGGTATTTCTGATACTGTCATGAACTGGTACAGCTTCATTATTAATGTTGACCTCTTCCCTGCCCGACGAGGCATCCATCTGTAGCACCCACTGGAAAGGTTCAGAAGAACAGTATCCTGATACCTGTTGTCAAAAACGGTCCCTTTTCCCTTTGCTGTAAACTGTCGCTTGTGATGTTTTCCAAGTGGCAACCCTAAGTATGTAAAGATGTATGTGTTTTCTGTGAACACAGCTGCTGCTCTTGACCCATCTGCCAGAAATTCTGCTCTTCAGACACAGCTTGTTTCCTCCTGATGTCTGTCTCCCTGTTCCATTGGAAACAAACATTTTAACACAGCTTTGCTTAATGCAAAAGAACAACTAACTCTCCTTTTAAGGGCATGTTTCAGAGCATGAATGAATCCGAGGATTGGCTGAAACTACTGTCAAATGGGTGTTTTAGTTTGGACGATGTCTAAAGTATTTGTCGCTGTGGAAAATATCTTCTTCCACTGCACAAAAATTCCTTAAGCAAGCGTGTCTGGGCAATGCCAGACCTGGTTAGTGTAGGGTGAAGCTTCTTACAGGCTCTGTCCTTCCTGCTCAGAAGAAAATTTGAGTCCATGCTTCATCTTTGAGTTGAGTATTGCTCTGGTGCAAGGGCTTTCTCAGCAACACAACCAATATTGGTAAAGGAGAAAGAACAGCAATTCATTTTACTACTTAAAAGAAATAAGGGGGGGGACGGGACACAGGCAAAGCAAAAGAAAACCCCAACAAACAAACAAAAACCCCCAAAAAGGCAACTCAACCCCCCAAAAAACCCCAACCACAAAACACAAACTTAAGAGCAAGTTGCCTTTAAAACACCTGCCTCTCACTTCTGCTAAAAGGGGCATGTAATTGAGTTACGGAGGGCCTGGATCATGCAGTCAGGAGTCTTTCCACATCGTGGTCGTCTTGCTGCCAAGGGCGTGCTCACGAGATGTCCTCTAATTCGGTTAGAAGTGCTCTTCCAGGAACCGTATCATTATAGAGTCTGAAATTCTGGAAACTGAGTGGATGCAGTAATACAGGATAGCTGGTGCTCTCTTTCCTTCTTCGTGCTAAAAATGTCTCTGGAATGAGCTGTGTCCTGGTCTGGCTGCTGCTCCTGCCGGCTGGGGACAGCGGCCTCCGACCAGCTCTTCTCCCCTCCTGGTGCCCCAGCTCCTGGTGGGAGGCAGTGGGAAGGGCTCTGCAGAGCCGGACGAAGCCCTCTGCTGTCCTGCCGCACCCCTCTTCTCTTCAGGACTTGCTTCACCTTGCCGATGAAACGATTGGGTTGTCTTCACCGGGCCATCAGTAGGGGCCTTGTGACCTTTTCATCCTAGAGGTTACATTTTTGACAGATGCGGGTGCTGCTGGACAGACGAAGCTGCTTTGGTCCATAGACAGTGTTGCCTGTGCCCGGATCTTAATGAAGGGAGTATCTGATCATGATGAGGCTTTCTGCCTTATGGGGCTGTACTTTGATGGGAAATAGGGACAGGCAGAGGAGGAAAATCAGCTGCAGCCTTTGGGCTCTCAGTCAGCACCTCTTAACTGTGCTGTTGCGTGGGGATTTTTTTGTGTTTGGGGTTTTTCTGCATGAGCTGTGGTCTGGACAGTCTGCTTAGCTACCTCTGCCATTTGGTAGGTGTGTGCCCTTTTAAAGAGGAACGTGTTTGAAACTGGAGTAACAGCTTCCTAAATTCCTCCCGTACAGCAGCTCTTCCCACAGAGGAGCAGCGTTGCAGGATGGGAGCGACTCGGGGGGAGCAGCCCTCGTTCCCTTGCAAGAGAGCTTCCTCGGTGCGTGCTTTCTGCAGGATGATGATGCATCTGATGCTGCCGTCTCCAGAAGATATCTGGGCCTTTTTATTGTAATCATGTTTGTGCATTCAGACCAATTTTGATAGTTAGGAAGGTTCAAAAAAAATCCCAGAGATCTTAATAAGCTAATTTGGTAACTGTTTGTGGCTTTTGTTGTTCCTCTTTGTTGTGAGGACAGAACTGGTTCATGCTGATGAGTGCTGCATGAAAATTATATTATTAGTAATTACTGGTAATTTCTTGTCTGGAAGCTTCAGGTTTGTGGGAGCACTTAAATCCATTTGCTTCTGTATTCCCTCTGGCTTTGCTGTAATGGCTCCTCGCACCGTGTACCTCAAGACACTTCAGCAGTTCCCTTTTTCTCCATGGCAACTTCTCACAGCGGTTCCTGTATCGCAGAGAGGCAGTTCTCTCTCTGCCTTAACGTGGTTTTTCTGCCCGGTCAGTGTGCATCACCGTACCGTACAGGCTTCCCCGAAGCAAAGGGAGCAGCTCCAGCCCTGGGTCAGTAAGGATGTCGGTGCAGGGCGATGCCTCGGGGGTGAGGGGGGAGGCAGAGGACCAGTGTGCTTCACGTTTTTCCCTCCCCCAAAGAGAAATTGTAATTTTCTTTTTATTTTAAACGTGGTGTGGTAATGCAGTGGTTTTTGTCAGCTGGCAAAGCTAAGGATTAGTCACAGAGGCTTGTTTTGTTTTCTTCTAGAGAAGCTGGCAGAAAGGTAAAAAGAAAAAACCGTACCGTTTGACAAAAATCCCTGGAAAAAAACAACCCTAAACCCCCAACTTTTCAAAGAGAATTACAGTATTGCTGTATTTGCTCTGCTTGGGGAGCATCACCTGGCCACAGTGTCTCAAATCCCTCTTTTTGATTTAAATTAGGGACACTTCTGACTTTTGAATCGTGAGTGGAAACACACAGTGGAGATAATCATACCTGGCATAGCTGAGGAAATGGAAATCAATGGAAATAGTGTTTGCTTGCTCAGTTAATTTTTTTTCCCTGTACCAAATAATGAGTTTTTTCGTCAAAGATCGTCATTCGAATAGAAACATTCTTATTATCCCCTCAGAGTGAGATTAATAGAGGTGGACTCCTTAAAACCTGTATCTTCATTTTGATTTGGTTTCCAGCATCCTAATTACTTCAACTTCTAACCATGCCTCTGTATCTCCTTTCCTTTCATCTTCCCGAGTCTGACTGAAAGGAGCCTCAGTCCAGAAAAGCTGAATGAAGGAAATCTTTGCCATAGGTGAGATAAGCAGTGTTTGTAGAGGAGGACGGCCGGTGGCCGGTGCCTTGCACAGGACCCGCAGCTTCGGTGCTCGCTTGCTGCCCCGTGCAAGCCTGGAGGTGGGCGGCCGCAGGGTCGTGTTTTCAGCCAGCTCTGGCAAAGGGCGGTGTTTTGAAATTTGCCTGAGAATAAATAGTAAGTACGTCCTGGGATATACTTGGTGAGGCAGTTCCTGCAGATGTTCCAAGCTTTTGTGAAACGAACAACCAGAAAAAGCAGTGGGGCTTGCTCTTTCATTTTTTATGATGTAGTAAGTTTATCTAAATTTTCAACCTGTTTGTTTTTTTTTAACGTGGAATTCTAATGACCAGATATTCTTAATAAACGTAGGACTTCTTACTGGTTGGAAACGATGAAGGGGTGGGGGCTCTGGGGTATAAGCCTGTGGCTCCTTAGTCCAGATAATGAGGTGGCAGAAACTTTGATTCCACATGTCAACATCTTTTAATGACTTTTTGTTCAGGAAGGTAACTAAAGCTAAAGGGCAAACAGCTTGTTCCCTAAGCAACGGACTCATGGTCCAGGTTGAGTTTATATTTGTAGCTTTGTTTTGAATTTTGTTTTTATTGGCTAGAGAAATGCTTACGCTCTTCTGTGTTCTGTGAACTCAGCTGCTGTGCCCTTCAGTGCCTCTGTACTTGGAGAGGGAGGAATGCGTGTTATTTTGTGCGATGGAAGTGCCTATCTGTTTTCAGAGGCTCAAACTCTGTGAGATGTGTAAAACCTTTAAATGCCAAAATATCGTCAGAGTGACGCTCAACTTTCTTCTTGTCCAGAAAAGTAATGGGAGAGTTACTCTGATTTGTAAAATAATAATTTCTCACTGGTTACTTCATGTAAATACTGACTTTTTTTTTATGAATTGATTCTCCCTCCACCCCCCCCCGCTTTTGCAAGAGATATTTAACAGCACATGGAAAATGTGACTGACCCTTAAAGGTCAGATTCTAGTCTACCATTCTGCTTTTGTTACCTCGCTTGTCAGAGAACACAACATATTTGCTTTTTTGTGTACATCTGATTTTTTTCCACGTGTGAATTTTAAATAGGATTTCTATAAAATATGGGAGCAGTAAAGCTGATCTCAGAATGTAATTTACTGTATTTTATAGCTTCTGATGATCTTCTTTTAGTTTCTTGCTAATGATGATATTGATTGGAGCATGGCATTTTTATGCAGCTGAAAGGAAAGGTTATGCTATTATACAGATTTTTTTTTTTTAAAGACTCTCTTACCATAATAAACATACACAGGCAGCAATTACCAGAACTCATTATTAAGTAGCTATTAAACCTCTTAACAAGATAAACCGTTTAATGTATTGGCTTGTTAGTGTCTTTAGCTCTGCTTTTGATGAAGTGGTAGGTAAAGTATATATTTAGAAACTAATTCCAGAACAAACACATCCATCAGACTAAAGTATTTTTCAAGACCCAAAAAGCAATCATGGTTGGGTGGTTTTTATTTTTTTTTTTTTTTCCTAAGCAGAAAAGTCATGTGCTATCTATGAAAGATGCTACTGGTAAAGCTTTGGCTTACCAAAGGGAAAAACAGGGGCAATCAGCTCATAACATCACAACCATAATAGGAGAGCAAGATGCACACATTGCGTTCTTGCTCGTGTAGCTCCCCATTTGACAACTGGCACGATTCGTAGACTTGTATAAGCCGAGTAGAGGGAACAGCAAAGATTCAGTGGCGTGAGCTGCTCGGTGTAACTTGCACATGATTTGAATGCATGTGTGCCTGGAGCAAGCGATGTTAATTTGAGATGGGCTGTTTGAGTGGAACAGCTTCTCTTTAAGTACTGCAGGCTGCTTCGTGTTGTGCCACGGTAAGCAAGTTTGCTTTTTATTGCATGAAGATGGTGTTTGTCGTGGGAATTTCTGTACAGTCCCGGTGACGGTCACACTAAATTTTATTGTTCTTTGAGCTAATGAGCCTGAACCAAACATCTCTGACCTTTTGAAAAGTGTTCGTGTCCAGATTTGCTTCCAGACCTCCTGGAATTTGGCTTAGCTTTTATTTCTGGCTTTTGTAGAGAGGTACTGTAGTGTGTAGTCAATTGAATTTAGCACCGGGCAAGCTGTGGATGTTATTCCTCTATCTGGGAAGGGTTTGGAGATGCATCGGGCACCTCACTGAATGATTTGGTTTGTAACAACCAACCTCCTTCCGTGCATGTTTGCACCTCTCCGGTAGAGCTGGCTTGCTTCTGCCAAGCACTGGAATATGACTAGTTTTCCAGAACAAGAGCAGAGCATCCTGAATTATTTAAAAGCCATCACTTAGTGTTCTTGACTGCGTGGGGTTTTTCGTGTGTTTGTCCCCCTCCTCCCCCCGCTTTCTCTTTCTTTTTTGTTGTTGCACAAAACCACTTCTCTGGAGTAGGCAAGTGTGTAATGGAAAGTATTTAAGCTCTTTTTTTGCTGGGACTGGCTTGTTAGCTTACAGCTGAAAATTTGTGCCATTGGTAGTAATGTGTGTGGTGGTTTGGTTGGTTGTTTTTTGGTTTTTTTTGGGTGTTTTTTCCTCTGCAGGAAGGTTGGTTTGACCAAAAGAATCAATTGCTTCTCTTGCACATTCCAGTATTTATTTGCTTAATCAATGCTGCTAATGAGGAAAACATATGTTCTGGAAGGCTTTACCCAACCTAAGAAAAGTTAAGAAAGTTCCTTTGTGTTTAGTGACACTAAAGAACATCCCTGAGTAACAGGGAAGAAAGTTGCTTACAATGCTCAACAAGTTTGTTCTCTGAAATATCCCCACAGGGAAGGCATGGTTATTCCCATCAGGCAGCCTGAGGGACCGAAAAAAGTTTCGCTGGCATCAGTTTAGTGTTAACTGTGCTACCTCTGAATGCCCGAGCTGCTGGAGAACCGGGGAGGATCTCGCACACGTATATTTTTCCCACCCGAATTACTTATTTCACCATGTGTGTGTTTTATCTTGTCAGCTTTTTGAGGCTTTTCTCTTTCCCGCTGTGGTTTCTATGGAAATGTCATGGGTTTGGGTGGTGCGTAGTAACCCTCATGACTGCAGCACAGTCACTCTCTGTATTGCTTAGCTTGTGCTAATTTTGTGCCTGAATCGTGCTTCAGGAAAGGGGCAGAGGGTGTTTGACATTAACTAGGGGTGCCAGTTACAGAAATGGCAATCCAAAAGAGATGCCTTCTCTATCTCCTGGGGTTGAGAAGATTAAGCCAAAAAGTATCAGAAGGCGACATTGCCAGGTAGGCTTGAGGATGGACCTTATGGTCACCAGTCTCCTGGTGTGTGATGCGTGCTAGGAGCGGTCCAAGGGATGGGACTGTTGGTTTGGGGAGTGGAGGAGGAGAGAGGCTTCTGTGGCTGACCCTGAGAAGGACGTTTCTATCAAGTGAAAGGTTTGTCTCTACCACCTTTTTCAGAAGAACTGGTGCACGCTAAAACATCTAAGGGAACGGGGAGTGTTCCTAGCTCTATGCACAAAGCTGCATGCATTTTAAAATAAAAACTGCTGACATTTCTTTCAACTCTCCGTATTTTGAGCCAAAGCACTCTATTTCCCAGTATTTCTCAACATTGAGAACTCCAGGCTGGGCAGCAGAGATATTTTAGCTCTGCATATAGGATTAGTGTCTTATGGGGAAAAAAAAAATGAGGCACCTTGTGTTCCAGCAAACCAGCAACTTGCCATTCACAAAAAAAACCATGTGGTATTGTCTAGCTGATGGTTCGGTGTTGAGCAAGGCTTTTAATCTGGAAATACTGTCAATCACCTTCACAGTTGAAGAGCTTTAAGTGGGCTGTGCTTGCTGTTACCATAACTTTGTGCGTGCTCATCTGCCATACCGGCTCAGGGAGCTTCTTCCAAAGAACTGTTTAGTACAGATGGCAGATACCGTAAATGTCTTCGGGTATAAGAACTGAACTCTAAAGGTATAAATGCATTTAGTTAACTAATCCCCTCCCACTTTGAGTAGGACTTTAAGTGATAACTTAAGCATTGGTCCTAGAGCACCTCAAACCATACATAAAGGGCCAGGGTGGGATTTCAGAGACTGCTGCCTTTGGTGCAAATACCGTGCTCCGCAGTTCACTCTGTTCTTTTGGGTGGGACCTTTAAAACCTCCTCATGCTTGTTAGCTTTCTTCCTGGATGCTCCTGTTGCCCTTGGTCTGGCAGCATTTCTGAAGTAAGAGGTGCTGGGCCACTCAGGATGGAAGATGCTAGAGGAACACAGAAAATCATCCACTTTGTCCTTGTAATCTCCCCTTGTGCTGTACCCGACGTGTGTTGGCTTGGGTGAAGAGAGTGGAAGAGCCTCTCCCAGGAGGGTTTCTGTAGCCGTTCACAAGAATGTTCTTTGAGAACATCACTGGAGGTGTGGATAAAACTAGAGGTATTAATGCATGCTTTTACCATGTCATCTTAGCAAACCATTTTCTCCAGTAAACGTGACAAACTAACCCGGGGCTTCCAGAGAGGCTGAAGGAATTTGTCCCGAAATCCCAGAGGAGCTCAGTACTGGGAAGTATTTGGGAGGCTGATACTGTTGTTTTGACAGTCTTGGAGGTGATTGCCAGGGAGAGGAATATGAGGAAATTGCGTCCTTCTCCTTCAGATATGGGCAATTTATAACTGTTTGGCTAATCTGATTATCTCGTCTTGCCTGGGATGATAGATGGGATAGATAGCTGTGCTCTGTTTATTTGGGTCCTTTTGTGCTAAGGGAGCACATGACCTTATTTAGAAAGTGTAAAAACTTTTGCAGGAACAAATACCGTAAAGAGGAAAAATGTAGCTTTCTCTGCTTTTCCCTGTGACAGGCTTTGAAAATTCGGTCATTATTCTGTAACACAATGTCGTTATAATCCTGTCTGTCAGCATGAAACTGGAAGATATTTTCAGCTCAAAATAAACTCCACAAGGAGAATAGTTTCCATGTTATCCCCTATTCAGAGGAAAGCGACTGGACTTTAGTCCTAAATAAAGATTCCAGCCAAGTTTGGTGCTTTAAGAAACAGTAGTGGTGGTCCTAAATTTGACTGCTAGCTTAACAAGTCTGCTTTTCTGCATTGCTCTTTGCATCGACCAAGTCAACGGAGCACGTTTCACATTGGCTTCTCAGTGTTGCTGGTGCTTTCAATCGCTTTGAAAGTGCTTTCAGTTGTGTAAAATATAAGATGGAAAACTTTCTACAATGTATGTAGTGAGCCGTCAGTTGGCAAGTAATTTTCAAAGCGTGCCATTGTCCTCTTTTCCTCTTTAGCCCTGCTGGAAATGAAAGCATTAACCTGTGATTGAGAAGGCAGTGATTTTGCTTCGTTTTGATACAGTTAGACCTATTTATTTTGTAAGTGGGAGATGCTTCTAATGTATTTAGCAGTAAATCATCCTTGAAGCCAGCCCTCTGAACAGTGCTTGCTCCTGTCTTTCTCTTGACGGGGCTATTGGGATCTTGTTGCTGAATTTGCAGAAGATAATGGCCAATCCCCTTAAATTTTTTTTTTTTTCTCTTCCAATTTCAGCGATCAACAGGGATCGACTGCATCGCTCATTTTGGGTGCATTTTTAGAAGTGGCAATTCTGGTTAGTTCGGAACTTGGAAGTTTTCTCTCGCATTAGCTAATTATGGTTATTATCCTCTATTGTCATTATTGTCACTCAGGGTATTTTTGAAAATTACGGGTGGAAAGTGACTGCATAAAAATGAAACTCATCAACAAGGCTCCCCGAGCCCATTGTGAGTCACCCTTGCTGATTTTAGTGACAAAAATAAGTTTTCTTTTACAACTGTTGACTCCTGCAAGCCCCGCAGCTACTCATCGTGGGAGCGGGAGCTGGTTTGTGTTCTGGCTCATGCCTTGGGAAGAGCCACTGTCACCAGTGCATGGCCAGGGAGGCATTTCACCCACGTGTGGCTCCTGGCCGGCCCGTCGGCCAGCTTCTCGCCTCTCCACCTCTAGCCTAGGGCTAAGTTGTTAAGCTTTTTACTAGCTTTTGGATGGTTTTGATCTTTATCAATTTTATTAAAAATGCTTAAGCTGAGTAGTGCTGTCCTGAGGAAGAAGAGGTAGCTGGTTTCTTGGCAAAAGCTTATATTTTAGTGGGAGAACAGAGAGATAAGGTCCTGGATTTACAGAATTGTTGATGCCATTCTTCCCGCCCCCCCCCGGTGGTTTCTCTCTGATCGTTTGTCTGTATAATTGCACTAAAAAGTTACGGTGAATGTGTGGAAGACATCAGTAGGGCAGACAGGTTATGGATGCAGCACTCATCTTCAGGGGAAAAGCAACCAGGAGAGTGGTTAAGGACCTCTTACTTTGTGAACCTCACACAAGAAGCACAATTTCAAATTACCTTTTTCTGCTCCTCCTTGCTTTGTTTTTGCAAGGAATTGCCTCCAGTAGAGGCCAGGGACATTGGCCAGCTTCTCTGATGTGAGCTGTCACCCCAGTGGAGCTGTCAGTCTGGGCGAGCTGACAGTCTGCCCTCAGGTCCAAATTTCTTCAGTTCCCAAATAATGATGCGCTGATTTGCTTTCCTTCTAGCTGCCTTGCTGTTCCTCGGATAGCATTCCTACTCCTGGTAGGAAACAGAGCTTTATATCGCATGTTATGCTGAGACATAACCCTGCTTCTAGCCGGCCGGGGTTTGGAGAGGCTTCCTGTATGGGCAAGTGCGATATAACTAATGGCTTGTGAGAGTTACAGGCATCCTTTAAAGAACCCATTGCACAGCTCTCGGACACCACAGCAGATGAGATGGACTGTGGAGCTGATGCACAACGGCAATTTGTGTCTCTCTTTTTTTTTTTTTTTTTTTTTTTCTTCCCTAATCTCTTCCCCAGGATTTCTTCATTCCATCACAGGTTGGTGCCCTGCTTGCAGCTGGGAGTGTTATGAATGTGTCTGTTGGGGGCAGTTGACTTCCAGAATTTGGAAACATCATAGTACTGTGCTGAAGAGAGGTGGAAAGGGATAAATACATTGGTAAATCACACAGATGAAGCCATAAGGCATCAGACTGGAGTGAGCTTGGCTTATATCTTAATTGCATGACGTAAAACTAAACACATACATTGCGCACCTGAGCAACCGAGACAATCTTTTAGAAGTGGTGTACTTAATTTAAAAAAAAAAAATTGTTAGGGTGTCACTAAAAGTATGGATTGTCAGTGCTGCCATTGCTTATGCTTTGCTTTTCTTTCTTGTAACTATCATGACTGGTATTTTTAGGGTAGCTTTGCAGCTTGTCTATTTTCTACCAAGTTGGCTAAAAATGTTGGTCTCGTGTGACATGATGTGCTGGTTTTGGCTGGGATAGCGTTAATTTTCTTCACAGTAGCTAGTATGAGGCTGTGTTTTGGATTTGTGCTGAGAACAGTGTTGATAATACAGGGATGTTTTAGTTATTGCTGAGTAGTGCTTACACAGAGTCTTTTCTGCTCGTCGCCCCAACAGTGAGCAGGCTGGGGGGGCACAAGAAGCTGGGAGGGGACACAGCCGGGACAGCTGACCCCGACTGACCCAAGGGTTGTCCCACACCATATAGCATCATGCTCAGCATATAGAGCTGGGGGAAGAAGGAGGAAGGGGGGGACGTTCAGAGTGACAGCGTTTGTCTTCCCAAGTAACCGTTATGCGTGATGGAGCCCTGCTTTCCTGGAGACAGCTGAACATCAGCCTGCTGATGGGAAGTAGTGAATGAATCCCTTGTTTTGCTTTGCTTGCATGCGTGGCTTTTGCTTTACCTATTAAACTGTCTTTATCTCAACCCACAGGTTTTCTCACTTTTACTCTTCCGATTCTCTCCCCCATCCTGACGGGGGGGAGTGAGCAAGCGGCTGTGTGGTGCTTAGTTGCCGGCTGGGGTTAAACCATGACACGTGATAAATACTTTCTTGGAAACCGATGCCTTGTATATTCTGAACTTCCCCTTCTGCTGATGTCTGGATTTGTTCCTTAAAATTGCAACAGCAGGAGCTGGGGGAAAGGTGTTCCTTTTTATTAAAGCCTGTGTATATGGCTGTTACCATCTTAAGAGCAGCCTGAATGTGCATAAAGCTGGTAGAGTGGAATGTTTTTGTTTGCTTTAGCTTTTGGGTGGTATTAACCTTAGTTGTAACCTCTTTCAGTTTCTGTTATCTTTTTATATGGACTTCCTAGAGCTCTTGATCCTGCAGTGAAATCCATGCAGATAGAGTCCTTCTGCGCTGAGGTCGCAGTAATGAGGCCAGACACCGAGCACGGGGCTGCTGCCATACTGCTCTCGTGTGGCGCCTGCCTCTCCGCTCCGTAGCGCTCAATCTTTCCTACTGGAGTCATAGGGCTTTTCTGGTTTTATTTATTTACTTATTCTAGGGTTGCGCTGACAGGAGCTTTTCTCTGCTAATGTGTTTCTCGTCTGTGTTCATAAGACACCTAGGTATACCTTTCTTTAGAGGTGTTGAGGACTGCACGTTGCTGGTGCCCTACCCCAGGACTCGTCCCTGCTATCCTGCCTGGGCTCTGACCTGTAGCAGTTATCTTGCGGCCAGCCGGCCCCACTTGGAGGTCTGTGGAGCCTCAGCACGGGTTGACCACATCCTTGCTGCTTAAAACAACCACCCAGAACAATGTGTCTACTTGTGTGCTATGTATGTGAAGACCATGCTTAATCTGAAATTTCAAGGTTGTAGTAAGAACTGAACCTCCTGGTAAAAGTGGAAATTGCTGTACGTCCTTTTTTTCAACAACACTCTCCAATTCCAGGTGGGCTATGAGATGCTACTGGGTAGTACTCGGGTAGAAAAGGTCTTGGGAAAACGGATCATCTGTGTGCTGTTCCAGATGAGGTACAGCTCATGGACGAGCCTTTGCCTTGTGCGTTGGGGTGACGTTGCGTAGGTAGACCCGGGGGTTTCCTCCGTGGCTCTTGCAGCGATTGACTGATGTGCTACTGCAGCTGGCATTGCTGGGAATGCTACACCAAAGTACCATCCACTCGTGAAAGGCTGATGCACTATTTGTGTGACTGATTTCTGGACTTTGCTGTCATTCAGGATTTTAGCTTACTGACATAAGCAAAATAAAAGCAAATCTGTGGAAAAGCAGAAATTGAACTTTTAGGCTAATGAAGCTGTATTGTGTCTGACAAAGGGTAGCTAATCTGCTGGAAAAGGGGGAGGGTTGACTTTTAATGAGGAGTTATTAGATGTTGAATAGCTGTTAAATTGCTATACTAATAAAATGGACAATCCTCTCTAGCTTGTCTCCTTAAAGTATTCTATTAATTGAGAACTCCCTTTAATCCATACTTTTAAAAATTAATTAACATTTTGAAAAATACTTCTTTGACTGTAGCGACCTGCTGTAGATTAAATTGGGGCTATGTCATGACTGCTTCCTTTGTGTACTTTAGCTGCAATTTGTGGGTTCTGTTGATAATACCAACTTTGTATATAAGAGCTTAAGACTTCTAAGAACAAGTCTAATGGGCTGACTTTTTTGTCATAGCGTTTTGAATTGGCAGCAAATAGAAAAATAGGCATGAGATGAGAAAACAGGGTCTGGTGCCTGGAGTGAGAACTTGGATGTTGTTTTCAGTTCAGCTACTGATTTCTGGTTTGACCGTGAGCCAGCATGTGCAGTGCATTTTGGACTAAACTACCCAAGCTTAACTGTCCCTCGGACACTTGCATTACCTGCAAAATGCAGGTAGCTTTTATTGCTCAGAATAGTTGTCCTTTTCTTCATGCCATGCTGTGACCAAAGTTGAAATGTTCAAGCCCTCTGGCTCCTCTACCTGCAAGGCACTGTTAACACTTTCTAGATATGCCAAAACCTCCAGCTTTTGGTGATTTTTCACTTTCCACCTGCCAGTTCCAGAGGCTTTTAGATGCCGTCACGCTTGCAGCAGGCGAGGAGGGTGAGCAGCATCTTCTCTCATGGTCGGCCAGGTCTGGTGCTGCCCGTTAGGGACCAGCATACACATGTGCTCTTGATGTTGCCGTCTAAAAAAGTCCAGCTCCTAAATCAGGTCACTGTTTACAAAGCAGATTTATGTCAGATCTAAATACAGCTGTAGTGTCCTTTAATGAAGGGCATGTGTAGTTCTTGCAAAGGCTGTGTGGCACTCCTGCTATCCGATAGCTGACAGATGAAGTTGCAACAGTGAGGATGGAGACATTCTCAAGATGTGAAACAGCTGGCCAGACCGTAGTGAGAATTGTAAAGCCAGGACAGGAAACTGTACCACTTGATCGGAGCCTTCAGAGCTGTTCCTGAAAGCTGAACTGGTAGGGTTTGACACCTTCTGCTCTGTGCTTTGCTTCCTCAGCTGTTGTCAGGTTGGAACAAGGTTTCCATCCTATGGTGCATCTAATGAAAAGGACAATTTTGTGCCATAACCCTTTGTGGACTTGCTTTTGTAACACTTTCTTATAAAGAACACTTCAAAAAAGGATACTCCAGATACAATTTGGATATTCGGTGGGGAACAGAGGAGAAAAGTTTATTTGAACTGGCTCTGGAGTCAGGAAACAGATTTTATTTGTTTTGTTTTGATCCTCATTAATTGTTTTCTTTTGCCCCATGTGCAGAGAGTGACCCCTTGTTGTAGGACACCCTAACTTGTAAATTTAATTTTTGGTTGGAGAAGACAGTTGAAATCCAATTTACTTTGAGGAATAAAACTACACAGAATTCCACACAAGTCCTCAAGGAATGTGAGAAATACACCCTTGGGAAAGCTCTCCGCTTGCCTTGTTGGGCTGAAACCACAATATGTGGTCTAGGGCTGGTGAATGCTTTGTTACATCCAGAAATCCTCTGTAGGAAAGAGGATTGTTTCCTGGAGAGGAGTCCAAGTGAAGCCAGATCTCGGCTTTTTGAAACCAGTGGCAGTGGGGAGAGGCTATGGGAGTGGTTCAGCAGCAAAATGGGTTAAAAAAAAGCCAAAGGAATTGCTTCAGAGTTTTATCTTGTGGATTTGACAGCTGAAAAGTTAGTTTGGTTTGTGATTCCCAAGATATTAATGCCACTATTGGGTTCAGAGCACAACTTAATTACATCTGATAACGTTATCCACAGCAAGGATTATTTGCACAGTGTTTTGAGGATACTGCTTTAAGTGAGGGTTTGGACATCTTTTGACCTTGACTGGCTTCTTTCCTTGTCATTTGTAGAAACGGTCAGGAGATCTGTAGCCCTTGTAGAAGAGGGAGGGATGAACGTTTGGTTGGGGCCGTGCTTACCCCGAGTGTCATGAAGCCACACGTGGTGGCAGGCTGCCTGGGCGGCTTTGCTAGTCTTCATTCAAGTTACTGCGTCAAGCAAATCTGGATCTACCCAGACTTAAATAAAACAGAAAAGCTCTTGAAGCTTTCAGGTGCTTTCCTGCAGGAAAAGGGCATGTCTGCGTGCTACGGGAGATGGGGTGAGATGTGTGCAGAGAGCCTCTGGGTTCTTGGAGAGATTTATTAACTGTGATAATTTCCAGGAATTATTTTATTTTCTGCAGAAATTGCCGATAGCTCCAAAGGCAGTTGGTAAGAAGAAAAAAAAAAAAGAATTATTTTGCATTATTCTTGCAGAATTGGGCTAGTTATCAGGGAAACTTAATTTACTTGAGCTCCCCTACTCCCTCCTCTATTTAAACACAATTATTTTGTGGCAAAAACTGGATGCAGAAACTCCTGAATCTGCTCCATCACTAATCCTCTTGGATGTTGGGCCAGACCACTTTTTTCTCTCTGTACCTCAATTTCCCTGCAAATGAGGGGTAATGACAGCTGCCCTAGCTCCTGAGGCCAGGGCAGAGCTTTCATGCATCTATCGAGCGCTGCGAGAAGGCTGCGAGGAGTACGGCTGGGCACCAGCCAGGCACTACGGCTCTTGTAGGTCTGGAGCAGCCACTCTGCTCTGCGTGTGCTTACTCAGGTTGGGTGACTCAGTCAAAATAGTGGTGTTTCCTCTTTTCTTGCCCGTACCTGCATTTGTCTTTTTAGGCGCTGCTTGCTGTCCTTGGCTTGCGGCGAATTAATCACTTACTATTTCTTTTTTTTTTCGGAGCCTGCCCTGATGGGACTTGTGGGTTTCAGACTGAGGGTGTCCAGGCTGGCTGGAGGTGCTCACGTTCCTTTCACGGTGCCGTTTTCCTTCCCTATTACATCACATCTTGTTTCACAACAAGTCTGCAAAATGATGGAGATGGTAATTGAATTGCAGGTCAAGAAAACCAAACAAATGCAAGACTATACAGCTGGCCCGGAGTTTAATCTAGACTTTATAAGGAATGCTTTATAAGGAAGGCTTTGTAAGTATCATGTAGAAACATGCCATACTTTGTTCAGAAAAGGTTGTACAGAAGTTAAATATACAAGGGTGCAGCTGGCTTCCCTCCTGGGAGTGACAATGTCACTCTCTGCAGTTTAATCAGCCTCCTCTAGTCCCGTTCTGTCTCAGCACCTGGGTGTTTTATCGTGATTGACTTTACTGCAGGTGGCCTCTGCCTTGAGGTGCGTGAAGGTTTCTCTGTGTTCTGGGAAATCCAAAGATGGATGGCTGTGGCGGTAGGGAAGTATCAGGGCTGTTGAGAAGGTGGTTGGTACGTTCAGAGAAGGAATTGAAGAGGTTGATTAAAAAAGAAAAAAACAGCAAGAAGATGAAACCAAATGTGTGTGTGTGTTTTTTGGTTTGTTTGTTTTTGTGGTTTTTTTGTTTTTTTTTTTAAATGCACTTTAAATGCTTTGCAGGTATCTGTTGTGGATGCTTTTTAAGTTTAATTTTTAGGGTTTGCTTGCATCGAAGTTATAGATATAATTTGACTCTTATTTTCCCTTCCATTACCATATGGCAGGGCATCCTATGTTTTGTGTCTTTTGTCTCTCCAGCCTGTATCTAACTGCAAAATACATGTGGAATTTGCCTCCTGCACTGTGTCTATATGCCAGACTGTCCACTTCCATTTCTTTGCCATGAAAACTTGGTTATTTAGGGGGGAAAAAAAAAAAAAGGCACCAATAAATAGTGTGTTTTTTCCAAGTTTCTAGCTAAACCAACAAATCAAGATCTTATGGGAGTTTGGGGGTTACAGTGGGGATGCTGATGTCTCAGGCAGGTTCCAATTTACCTCCACTCTGTAATCATGTTTTGATTTTCTTAGAATCGTCTCTGCGCTGTAGCTGCTTTTCCTCTGCTTATGCTCTTGGAAAGTGAGCAGGGTCTGATGGATTTATCCATGTGCCTTTCTCCTTCCCAAGTCCTGGATTCATTTTCCAGCTCCAGCTATATTTTAAGTGATCATAGTATGTCCCTCGGGGTTGTTTTGTGGGGGTGGGAGGGTGTTGGGTTTTCCCAGGGGAGGTGGGAGTTGGGGATGTGGATTAACACTTGGTGGTATCCCAGGGGTGTCTCATTGCCTGAACTGGACGTTGCGTCCTGGTCTGGAAGAAGCATGTGAGGACCCCCCCCTGCCCCCAGCTGCAAAGGGGCTCTTTAACCTGGTGCAGAGGAGTAAAAATGGAGATTCAGGCCTTCGTCTTGCTTCAGGGCTTCTCATCTCACCAAGCACAGCGGTCACCGCAGCTTCCAGGATGATGGTGCTGGTCCTGGGCTTGTCACCCCTGGGGATGACTGGGCAGTAGCGTAGGAAAACGTTGGCAGCCAGCAACGCTCCAGCAATGAGTCACCACGCTGTTAGAGGGAGAATTGGCACCAGGAATTGTCTTTTGTCATTTCTCTGTGGGAAACGTGCCGGGATGGTATATCCCTCCTGGATGCATAATGGAAAAAGAACTCTCCTAGCATCAGGGTTAGGCTGCTTGGGCCAGTCTTGGGTCTTAATAGTTAGGTGAACCAATATTTGTGTAGTTCTTAGGAAAAGAACCCTCTTTTAGAGCTTTAAAACCACTTTAGCCTTAGTTGTTTTGCAAATGTGTATTCTCCAGTAGGAAGGCAGAGGGGGGTGTCAGCCTCCTCCGGGGAGGACTTTCTTCTACTTCCAGAAAGCTCCTGATTTAATCCTCGTGTGACCGAATGGTCCAGCAGCACATGAAAATGTTTCTCTCCTGGGTCAGAACCACCACGACTCCATTCAGTCCCTACCACTAGCAGTGCAATGGTGTTTCTTCTTCCTGGAAAATGTTACCCCAGGTTCTGGAAAAATCTACAAAGGTCCCAAGTTTTATGGAGGTGCAGCAGTGAGCCCAGTGAAGCAGCTGGATCTGGGGCAAAGCAAAGGGCCTGGCCCCATCGGCAGCACCAGCCCCATGGCAGGTCCCCATGGAGGAGCCTGGAGTTACTTGTCCCACGGCCCTTGAGCTGGGGACTGTTGAAGTGACTTAAAACAGAAACTTTACCCTTCTTTAGACTTCTTTAAAAAGTTGAGGAATAAGCAACAGAAATTACCCAGCGATTTGTTCCCCAGGCCAAAGAAGAAACTCCTCCAGTCTGGCACGTAGTTCAGTTTGGCCTCCTCTGCCTCAGCTTGCAATCTGCTTAGCTGAAAACACCCTGGAAACCTATAAATTATGTAGGCGTTATTAGAGGCTGGGGGTTCCATGTTGTGGTTAGCATTAAGGATGATTTGCAAAAGCGGTACGACCTGATGGTTTAAAAATGCTACATCACTCTCTATGTGGGATGCGGAATGGTAGAGGGGAAGAAATAACACCAGCCCAAAATGTGCTGAATAATGAACTGAAAATGGTTATTGATTATCCGTGCGCCTTCATTATCCTGCTGCAATCTGAGAGCAGCTAGCGATTCTTTTTTTCTTTATTAAAAAAAAAACCCAACACTTTCAAAGGCACTTATGAAATATTTAGTGTAATTATTTCCAAGATCAAAACTCCAAAGAAATTACGCAGCCACAGAAACCTTGTTAATCCGTTGGTGTTACGGATGAAAGAAGCAACAGAGATATTAAACGTTTACTGCTCTTGTGCAAAATGGCCTCTTTCTTTCAATCTCAATTGCAACATTATTCATCAACCTTCACTGCTGCATTTATCATGCTTCCCATGCAAGAATTTTAGGTGTCATTACAAGTTTCTTCTGATGGAGTAGGACTTATTTTCTCTCTCCCTATTTTCCTTTAGGCAAGGCAAATCTCAGCCTAATGAAACCGGTGTGAAGTATTACGGTGCTGTAACATTGACTTTGCAATCATACAGTGTTTCCTGCCACGAAATAGGCTTTTTAAACCAGCTATGAATGTTCATTCCCTTTTCCACATGATATTTGCATAAGTGAGGTAGGTAATAAAATGTTATTTCCATCTAGACTGTAACTACTGAAAAAGTGGAGTAGCTCTTGATGTCTCCTTCCAGTTTGATAGGGAGTTACTGAGGAAGCAATCTAGAGTCTCTCCAGTGTTGACTCAAATCCCAAAACAGCATTTTTGTGTCTCAAAAACAGGTTTAGTGGATATGCAGATATTTGGAGAAAAAAGTTCAAAATAACCTTGAGAAATAGTCTGAAACAGGCTATAATTTGGAAAAGATGAGTGCAAAAGCCCAGGAATAAACTTTAAAATGGGGGATGACTGGTGTGGTTGCCATTCTACGTGAGATGAGATAAGGCTGCAATGAGTTTTGGACTGAGTGGCCATCAACTGCCTTACGCTGTTGGCAAGTATCGTGCTAGGGTATAGGAACAACATAAGAAGGACATGAAGTTTATCCTCGTTCTTCAGGACTGCTGTGGCTCACACCAGTCTTAGAGGTGAGGATCAGTGGAAGAAGGGGTGAAGAAGAAAGGCAAGAGAGAGAGGCATTACATGTGTCCTTGAACATGAAAAAGAGGAATTGCGGAAGAAAATGGTTAATGACCCATTACCCATCCCATCTCCCTGCCACCGCTGCCCACAGAGCGCGCAGACTTCTGCGTGGCAGTGGCCTTCAGCTAATGGATGTGCCACAAATGAAAGGAAAATGCTGTCCGTTGCTGTATGCCTGTAGCATTGCATAGATTTTTTTCTTTACAGTAGTTTACTCAGCTGCCGGCAATTTTCAGTCTGTTTTCAGCCAACACGCTGCACTTACCGCATTGTCAATGCTGCTTTTATTTTTGTTTCTGTGTATATATATGTGTGTGTCTATATATATGGGTGTGTGTGTCTATATATAAAATATATATATTACACATCTATATGTATTCATACGCATGTGTGTAATGTTTGCCTATTTTCAGCATGCGATGCTGAGAGGCTTGGACTAAGCAACCCGTTAAAAGCAGGGTCTGCCCAGTTCCTTTAGCTCAGCTGAGCAGAGGAGTATGGCTCTGCGGTGAAACCACAGGACACTGGATTTTGTGGCTACTCTGTTCGTGTAGACTGCTTGGAAACTTTTAACCTTTAATTTCAGATGCGTTCTTTTTAATATGCAGCTTTATTCCCAGCATCAGCAAAAGGATTAGAGGCTGATTTGTCTTTCCCTCTGAACTCATCTGTGACTTCAGTGTGCATATTAGTTCTTTTAATGGCTTCTTTGTTAGTTCATTATTGTATAACCTCCAGGCATGGCAGGACTTGAAATGTTAATTTTCCAACCAAAGTTCAGCTGACGGGCTTCACCTGGTCCCCTTGAAGTCAGCATGTGAACAGAGAGGGCTGGCTGGCTTTGCACCGCGGCATCACTTATAAAGCAGAAGGAAGAGAGTAAAGTTTTCCCCTCCCCAGATGTTAAAGGAATAATAGGAATGGAAAGTATGAAGAAACAGTACAATATCCTGGAATATTTAAGGAGAAAAGGTGGGGTGTGTGCGCACACTTTGGTGTGGTGGTTGGTTTGTGTGTTGGTGTTTTTTTTTTTCCTCCCTCCCTTTCCCTCTCATTGCTTCAAGCTAGTATTTGGCTGCCCAGTGAACTATAACAAGATTTAATAGCTCCAGTGTAGCTATATTGCATTTGGACTGATTCCATCCTTCTGTGGTAATAAACGTCTGCTTTACAGTGAGCTCTTAAATTCTGTAAGTGACGTCAGATTGTATCTAATAATGGAAAAAAGATGAAGTACTGTAAATGCGACTTGTTCGCTCGCTGTGTCTGTCTTCTCAAGCAGTGTTTTATCCCCAGCCCATTGCAGTGCTCTCTGCATTTGAGATATCTTTTGAGTTTGCCCTGAGGTTTACACCTGAGGAAAATTGATTTCCACGCATGCTTGCATTTTCCTCTTCTTCTTTTCCCCTTCCTTTTTCTCTGACTGTATTGTAGGCTGTGGCCGGACCCGGTGGAGGCAGGCACAGGGAGCTCCCCCAGCTCAGCTGCCCACCTTGGCTGTCCACTGCAGCTACTCCAGCGCTGGGAGGTCGGTGTTGTGGTTTTGCAATGTGGGGAAATGTTCATGAGCTGCCGATTCACTGTCAGATGTGATGTGAGCTCCGTCTTGAAACTTGGATGTGTAAGCGTCTGCATAAGAGCTTCTATTTGAAAAAGATGTGGCAGATTAGATGTACGATCGAGACGTACGATTACAAAGAACGTTACTCACTGACACAGTAGCCTTTAAGCAGTGAGCGTGTGAACTGTGCACTTTTGAGGAGCTTTAACTTTTGATTTTTTTTTTTCCAAGGCCTGATGACTTTTTAAATCTGCTTAGCTGTCAGTCAGCAGGTACGACCCACACTACAAAAACTGAAAACTGCTGATTTTAAAAAGCTCATTCCGTCTCTTCAGTTTATCGCATGTGTATGTGTGAGAGATGCAGTTTTGAGTGCGGTGTTGAGCATTATGGCAAATAATGGTAGCCACAAGGTTACTAAATAGAAATGTTGGGGGTTTTTTAACCTTTCAATGTGAACAGTGCCCCAGCCGATATTGCACTAAGTGTCACGCATTCACAAAACAAGAAGTTCCTCTCTGTCCCGTGGTGCTTCCCGACGAGACGGCAGCGGGATGTGGGCAGCACAGTTACGAGGCCGTGCTGGTCCGCGTGATGGATCGCAGGCCTCGTGGGCTGCAGCCCTTGCCAAGGCTGGCGAGCAAGGGCTGAGGAGGGTTCAACAATGATATTTTGCAGATGCTGATGGAAAGCTTCTCCTGAGAGGCAGGGACACCATGGACAAACGGGATCAGAGTGACAGATAAAGGGAATGGTCTTTGCAGCAGTGATATTCTGGCTAGAAAAAATGGAGCAAGACTGCTTTTGGGCCAGGAAGGAGAGTGCCGCATTAATCAAGGTGTGAGTGTTGAGGCTGCCTTTAAAAAATGCTGACTTAGGTCCTAGGAATCTGTTTCACACTTATGCTGTTTCTTCTAACGGCATAAATAATCCAAGTGCAATATGTATGCAGCGCTTCCAGTCGTGGGAGGGCACCATATTCTCCTTCAGGCAATTCTGCAGGAGAGGGAACGTGGCCGGGCTGCTAAGCCTGGTGTTGCTTCCCAAAGTCCCAAGTGTTTGATACACTTGGGACCAAGGCTAACATCTCTTTGATGTTAACATTGCTTTCTTCGAGGAGGCATCTGTTTGGGTGGATAAAGGAGGTGTAGAGAACCTAAAGAAAGTCTTTAGGGAGGTAGGGGAGGTCTCCAGAAAATACCTTTGCTTGTCCTTTTGCCATTACGTGTTTGGCTTGGTTTTCTTACAGTTGTTTCTGTTAATTGTCTTTCATTTCTCAGTTATGTGAAAATATTGCAAGGAAAATTGTTCAACAGCTGAGTCAAGGATTTCGATCTTTAGCTCACGAGTGTGATTTTTTTCATAGGGGAGATTTTTTCTCAATTTTGAAAGGCAGCACAGCCCTGAGCAGGGGGTGGTTGATAGGAACCTGAGACTGCAGTCCCAGGGCTGGTACCTGCCTCTGCCACTGGCTGCTCTGTGACCCTCCGTGATGGGTTTTTCCTTCCTAGGGCAAGTCTTTTAACTTTAAAATAGTGTGAAATGAACCTCCTGCGTGAGGCTAGAAGCAGCTCGTTATAGTTGCTCTCTGCATCTAGCGCTTTTTTTTTTTTCCCCTGTTGAAAATGGGAAATAGCAGCCGTGACATGGGGTGGGTGGTTGCTGCTGTGGCACAGCTCGTTCCAGCCCTAAAAAGCCTGTGCTCAGCAGCCTGGACGTGAAAAATGTGAGCTGGTCAAAAATCAGTTGTTGAGGTGACAGCTAGGAGAGCTGTAGCAGCACAGCTGGAGCAGGGCGGTAACAGCCCTTTTGTAGCCTGAACCCACCGGTGTGAGCGGTTCTCCTGCACTGGACCCAGCCGACATGTTGAGGAGCCAGGATTTCTGCTGTAATACTCGGTTTCCGTACCCTTCAGGGCCAGCCTGTCAAGCCTGGCCAGGGTTTGGCCTCCAGGACTCCAGTAGCACAGTTTAAATACCATTCACACACTAACTCTTATTCCTTAATTACAAGCTGTCAGTTGTCATCAGTCCTCTGCTACCGCGTTTAGTAACAGCCCTGATGCTCCCAAAGTGACAACCCCAAATACCAAGTTCATGGGCTAAGTGGAGAGATTTTGCTGGATCTCTTGATCTGTTCAGCTTCTGCAGATCCTGATAGCCCCCCCCACTTCAAAGAAAGGGCACTTCCTTAAAAAGTTTGTTATTGTTGCAAGGGAAACTGTTAAAATCAGAAGTAAACACAGCACGCTGTGCCTTCAGACAGCCTGAAGCAGTAGCTCAGAGGTGGACCTGACTCATCGCAGCAGGATATTGACTCTGGAGCATAATTATGATGCTTTGAGAACCTGATTTTAAGATAATTGAGGTATAAAATTATGCGCCTGGCTTTCACAGTTACTACAGCGCTGTGTATAAATTGAATAACGGCCTGTACAAATGTGCCACTTGGCTGTAGCAGAAATAGCAGCGAGTCTGGAAATGTCCTGCATCACCATTGCTTTCCTCTTGCTGAGAGAAGCTGGCTGCAAGCTGAGTTTTGCAAACTGCCTTGGGTTGCCACCAGTCCTGGCTGTGCAGCCGCGGGGGTTTGGCAAACCCGTAGAAGGTCCAGCTTGGTGCTTGGTGGCTGGACGGCCGAAATCCAGCCTGCTGTCGAAACGCTGGCTGCTTGCTAATCCCAGTGCGTTGAGCATCTCCATTCAAACACCTCTGGCTGTTTGTAGTGATGGGCTGGATGCGGGTAAGTGTCAGGGACACAGCTGGTGTTTTGACACCCGTTTTCCGAAGCTGTGTTGTGGCTCCCTTGCTTCCAGAAGGGCTTTCTCTTCTCTCTGTAGCAGCCATCATGTCTGCAGTCAAACTTCTGTGTTTTGGGACAGTACAGTAAGCGGTCTTGGTGAGCTTTGATTCTCTGTGAAGTCCCAAGACTTTGGAAGGAGGCCGCTGTCCTCAGTAAGTTGCCTGAAAGCATGATTTTGTCACCTCTATTCCACCTGGCATGGTGTTCCCCAAGATCTGAATCTGGTGAAAACCCATGTTTATCTTTCATGGTTTGCCACCTGGGCTCCACTGCTTTTAGAAGGGTTAGGCAGGTTATTTTCTGCTCAAAGGCAGCTCAAGCTGCAAACTTATCTTGATAAAATAAATCTTTTTTTTTTTTTTTTGGTAACCAGTCTAGCTTAAAAAAAAAAAGGGGGGGGGAGCAAACAACTCAAGTTTGCTCTCTTTGTGCCTCTTTCAGGGTCAGGCTGCTGATCCCAGGTGCCTTTTCCTGCTGCCCCCCTCGGTTTGAGGTTGCAATTTGGTTCTTGCTATTGCCCAGTGTATTTCCAGGGTTGTTTTCTACCCAACTTTTGGGGACTGGTTGCAGTAGCTGGCGTGGGCAGCTGCCAGAGGAGTTTTTGGGAATGTCACCTTTCCAACAGGCACATCGTCAGGACCTGCTGCTGCCTGGAGACCTGCAGGCTGAGCCGAAACACTGCTTTGAAACATTGGCCCCAGGGAAGTAGAAACCTAAAAGGGAACTTTACAGCAAAACCTCAGCTCTGGTAAAAGCCAAGCGGGAAGCTGGACCCGGAGCCACTGCTGTGGCCAGACACGCTCCGCACGCTGGGTGCTTCGAGGCTGCTGCTGGTGGCTGCTGCTGTGCTGCTTGGGGCCGAAATGGTTGGGTTTTTTAGTCTGTAATAAAATAAACTCTCTTGTGTCTTGGCCGTCTGAATTATTACCTGCCTGGCACTTCATTATAAACACATTTCTTTTCCATCTTGGTACTGGTTTCCTGCCATTTTATTGCTTTCAAGGTTCTATTTTTTGTTTTATTCATCTCTTCCAATCGATAGAAATATCCTGTTTTTAGCAAGCAGCAAAGGCAGACGTGACTGATGTCCTTACGGTGGGAGCAGAATCGCTTTCAGAGCATTTGGGGAATGGGTGGGGGGGAGAGCTTTTAAATCTAATTTTCAAAGATTGTTAAAACATAACAAACTGCTCAAGGCATGTAGCTGAGTCTCCACTGCCATTAGCTCCAGGAGTTGGGATCCTAGCAGATCTGGGGCCAGTGCTTGAGATCCATCCTCTGGTGGTTATTGTTGTTCTTTGCCATGCCACTAATTAAAAACCACCTTAATGAGATTATCTCCACCTGTTCTGGAGGATTAGTTTGATGGAGGAAAACCTGCGCATGCACACGGATGCACACACTTGCGTGCATAGGCACGGCAGTGTCGGGAAGCGCAGTCTTCCCAGAATTATTCTCTACAGGGTTTGCCATGGCAAAGATTTTTTTAGTTTAGTTTAGTTTTATTCTTATTCCCCCCTTCCATGCACCCAGATTGCTCTGACAGCAATAAAACGAAACAGAGAATTAAATTTGAAAATAAATTGTTTAGATGATGCAGCACCAGATGGATAGCTATTCCAGAAGAGCCGGTCCAGGATGGATTTGCTTTACTGCCAAATTAGAAATGCGGCAATCAAACGAAAGCAAGCTAACAGCACGGCGGCGTGGGGGCTGCGTGCCTGGGTCGGGCAAACTCTTCAGCTGGGATGCGGTGAGCAGTGCCCCTGGGTAAATTCAGCAGTGGGTCAGGCCTGATGCGAGACGGAGATATTGCAGTGCCCTTTGAGTCCTACGCAGATTAGGAGTCGGTCGACTTGGGTGATAAATACTGGATTTTGTCCCCTGCTTGCTCTGTGACCATGGGCACGTGTTTTAACCTCTCTAAATCTCGTAAAAGGTCGATGAAGTGCTGTGCAAACACCGAGTAGCGCTGAGGCCTGTTGATAGCGGTGTGATTTCCTCATTCCCAGACCACGGTTTAATCCCCTAGATAAGTTGGTTGGTTTTATTCTGTTTTTTTTTCCCCAGGCATAGAATTTGGGTCTGGTTTAGCTCTAGCAGCTGTATCTGAAGACTTCCAATAAGCAGGCACAGCAGAAAGAGGTGGATTTTGGTGATGAGAAGGAACCGGGCGAGTGCTTTGCGTGCTGGGAGAGCGGTCATCAGATCCTGCTGAGGCTGATTTGGCCTGGTAGCAGCCAGCTTCACTTCTCGTGTGCTCGCTTCCTCACCAGGCATCTCTTTTTTTTTTTTTTTTTTTTTTTTTTTTTTTTTTTTTTTCNCCCCCCTCCTTCCTTACATGATTTTGTTGCCTTTATCCACAGCCCATAGGGAGTCTTAAGAATATTTGAAAAGTTACTGCTTTAACCCTTGATGTAGTAAATGCTGTATTCCCTGTATTCTTAAGCAATAATTTCATTAAATTGCCTCGAACTGGGGTATGACGGGATTTTGTTATGTTGCAGTTTGATCTTTGGCTGTATTCTTATGCAGTGGGAGTGTAAAAATGAGTCTGGCATCGACATCAGTGGCAGGAGGATTTTGCCTGTAGACGACATTGGAGGTGAAAGAGAAGGAATCCTACCAAGACAGTAATTCAGGATAAAGCAGGGAAGAAAAATACATTTCTGCTGTCTTCATTGTTAGAATCCAAATGACTTTCTTCATCATGGTGTTACTGAGGGCCGAGGAAGTCTAATTATTGCCTTTTTTGCTGCTGAATGAATGTGAGAGGATAAAACCTGATACCTTCGAGTGGATGCATCTCTGGTGTGTTGCTGACATTGGAGAGATACTTTATTGTCTAGCAACAGAAGGTCTGCCTATTCATTTTGAGGTTTTGTCACATCTCTTCCATGGAGATGCTATTGCATATGAAAGTCTGATTGATACGGTGGCAAAGGTCAGGAGGGTAATAGCTTTGATGGTATCCCCTGAAGCAAATCAAAATTCTTCTGAAAGATTCTGTTCAATTTGATACCAAGGGTCTGGTAGCACTCCAGGGATTCTTCTCTCCGCTACTGAGCTTATTGCTATTACAAAAATTAATGTTTGTGTGTGTTTTTATTTTTTTTTTTAAATAGGATGTTCTCCAATAAGAATGGAAAATAACTGCTTCTCTCTTTTCTTTTTTTTTCTTTCTCTCTCTGTCACTCTGTTTCAGGGATCCTCAATGCATTTGCTTGCCATTATTTAAGGAGCCTTTACTAAAAGCTTCTGGATTGTGTTTCTGAGTGGACAAAAGATTTTTTTGTATTCAAAATGCTCATAAAGGAATATCGTATTCCTCTTCCGATGAGCGTGGAAGAATATCGAATTGCGCAGCTGTACATGATACAGGTCAGTAATGTTTCAGCCCGTGCGGATGGGTGCCGGCTAACACAGGGCTTCGTGTGGAAGAGTGGAATTAGATGTTTTAAATTTGAGGTTTGCTGCGTGCTTATAAAGGAGCAGGGGGGTAAAGTAATACAAACTTCAGTTTATGACTTGCCTCCTCTTGTCCTTAAATTAGAGAACCTCTGTTTGACCTATCTGGGGAAACAACAGCTCATGGGTAGTCTATTCCTATGGAAAAAAGCACGGAGCCCAAGTGTGTGGGTACCTACCTGGAATCAGCGATCCAGTAGGGCTTAAGCAGCCACTGCTTCCCACTTGGGCTGTGGTTACTGGTCATGCCAGTTCTAGCTGAACACCGAAGGCTCGTGCTCTTTTGTTGGGAAGAAACAGTCTAGTATAAATTTAAGAAGGTAAACCAAAGGCGTAACTTTGAATTTGCGGGGGTGGGGGGGATATCTAGACGTGATATTTCTTTGCTTATATACCACTATGAAACAGATATTAATCGTTTTAGGCATAAAACTTAGATTATTTTTAATAGGCTTCTGAATACTGATGGGAATTTTTGTTGAATTCCATGGCTTCAATAAAGCGGTTAATTAAAATGTTGGGTACTTGTAACTCAAATCCTCTGTGCCCATATTCTCCCAGTGTTTGAAATCCAACCAGGAGCGTTTTTAAAAGGAAATGAATCTGAAGTGTTATTTCATTGTCCCACGCTTTAAATAAAATTTAATTTTGCTCATCCAGCAAAACGTACATCTAATATTGAGTTTGCAGTAGAACTCTGCTTTCTGTGGCAGGATGAAGCGATGCTAGAAAAGTCTGCTTTGGCTTAAAAGCTAAAATGAATTAAGGAAAAAAAAAAAACAAAAACCCAAACCCCAAAAAACCAAAGCAAAAGCACAACTCCCCCATTTCTCCCCCAACCGTCCAACTGTGTTCCTTTAAGGACTCGTGCACTTCACTTGACTGTTAAAACAGTGTACCTTGTGTGTTTTCCAGTAATAATAGTCAAATTCCTTTTTCTAACACAAATGTATCATCTTTGTGTGTTTAACCTAAATGTTAGCATAAACAACTGAACATTTTTCTTAGGTGGCTTCATTTTTGTGTATCTTTTCCTGACGCTGTAGCTGCTTTGAATATTGTTTTAATTATTTTGTTACTTTTTCTTCCAAATTTGGCTCAGCTGTTCTGAATAAAGAGCTGGCTGATGGCAGCGGTGTATTAGCTATGCAGAACTTGTCAGCGAGCGGCAGAGCGTGCAGGAGAATGATCTGATTAAGAAGGAGGAGCCCACCTGATGTAATGGAGGACAAATCGTTAACTTGGGAGTGTCTGGGGGGGCCTCCTGTGAGATGGGGAGGACTTGGTCAGGGAGCTAAATTTGCTGTTCGCTTTCAGAAGTTAAAGTATTTCTTTTTATTTCATTAATACAGAAGACTGGATTCCACTTTGCTCAACTGACAGAGATTTTGGCCAAATCTTAATGTCAAAGGACTAGATAAGCCATGAGGGTTTCATGCAAGGGGAAGTATTCACTGGCCCAGGAAGCTACTCGAGAAACTACACCTCCGAGTTGCCATCCAGCCCTGCTTTAATTTTCTAGTGCATTGATACGCAGCAGAGTAAGGTTTCCTCTTCCATCAGGTGCAATAGCTGGTGTCAAGTCAGGTCTCTGATCTCCCTCCACTTACTCGGAGCAGGGGAGTAAGCTGGAAACACTGACTGGTAATAGTCACCGTTTTTTACCAGGGTGGACGGGCCACCTTTACTTAACCTGGAAAAGGAACAAGTATAATTTTATATATGTTCAATAAATAGCCCAAGATCCAGGTGAGCTAGAGAAGCGCATGACAGGCAAGTGACTTTACTGCGTTATGTGTACGAGTAGGAAAAGAGGAGAAGTTAGCTGTGCTTTCTATTGAAAATACTAATCTCAGCTCAAATTTGAAAAAAAAGAAATAACAAAACCAGAAAACCCACTTAGGGTAGAATGTGGAGTTTATATTCTGTTTCTTAGTGTTTGGTAGCGATCTGCTTCAACTCTTCCTGAAATTGGTGGAAAGATTCCTGCCGACTTCAACGGGAGCTTTTCCTAGACCGTGATATCAAATGTCCTTTTCCTTCAGTCTGATTTAAAAGTGGAGGTTTTGTCTTTGAGAGAGGCGCTGGGGAGAGAGCAGTGGGGAGCATGACTTCTGTTCTTTTCAGAGAATGAGCAAGTGCTTCATGTCTGTCTTTTTGTTTTTCCTCTGAAACGTGTAAGGAGGCCACAGGAAAAGCAAGTTCTGTATGTTGAACCCCCTTAGGGGAACAAGCTGAGATACCTGGATAAAGCAGCAGCGTAGAGGCATTTCTTAGAAACCTTTGGCTGAAACGTAGAACAGAATGATTTGAAGTAGTTCCCGAGGAGAGGAGCGATTCTTAAAAGCAAAAGGTTCATTTCAAAGACATTTGTTGTGTACAGTATGGTGTCGTTATTGCTGGAGACACTAGTCAGCCTGCTCCTGTAACGAGCAGTTTTCCAACAGTGTAAAAAGGAGATGTCGCAATTATTCCTCAAGGGTTTTAGAGAGCCTTAAGCATGTACTTGAAGTTGATCACTCATTTAACTCCAAGCTCATGAGCGAAGATCCCCATTAAACTCCAAACCAGTCGGTATAAAGTTGCTCTTTTAAGAGCAGACAGATAATTTTCCTGGATTCCAGTATCCTCCAAGTGAAAGTTTTCCAAAGGACCCCCTCACCTGAGGGATGAAGCAACTGGCCCATGCAGTTGCTCTGGGAACCCTTTCTGTGGAAGTAGAGCCTCAAAGCCACGTGGGCAGGGATGTTCAGACTCAAGCTGTAGTACTGCGGTCACTTTTCAAAGATGTTTTTGCTTTGCAGTGGAAGGTCCTTTCGTCTCCTTTCATGAGAGAACAGTCCCTCCTTCTTCTTAGAAGTCTTAACAAAGATTTCCACCAGATTTGATGTAAGCAGCATCACGCCCAAGTAGCGAAGGATCCTTCCATTAAACCGGGACAGGCTGTACTCATATTTACTGTGTTTACTGGATGGGAGAAATGAAATTGTGCAGTATATAATCCAGCATCTCTGTTGGTTCTCTGCGCCACTAGGCAGGCGAGACATGCCATAAATCATTGTGTGCGTGCCCATGTTACTCTGTAATTCGTCTTACACTTAAAGTTCTCCGGGGTGGTATATAAAGCTGTGAAAACTGAGGTGAGTGGCCTGCTGCTTTGCTTTTTAATTAAATTTTTTTTTTTTTAATTTGAGGGGAGGGGGAGAGGAGCAACAAGTCTCTGAAGTGTTGCTTTCTGCTTGCTTCTGAAATATTATCTACAGAGTCAGTGGTTTTAGTACTCTAAGTAGCACTTAAATTCTTCCATAAATGAGTTAATTTTACATTACAGCAAAGGGCTTAATGTACCCTTGACTTGCTTGAAGCCTAGCAGATCTGAACGGAATTGTTTTCCTCTATTAAATTTTAGGCTATCAATATCCATATTTTCATGGGAAACCTCTCACGCAGTGTTGTCAACGTGTTCAGGTTGGGAGCGCTTGCTGCATTAGCCCCAGAGCAGTTAGGTCTTAGAGCTGTTCCATATGCACAAGGGGTTTTTTGCATCATTGCTGAGTTTTTGTCTCTTTTGCTATCCGAGTTAAAACATACTAATTTTTCTATCTGAGCTCAGAGCCAGTGATCTTCCTTCCTACTGCGACCTGTTTTTATTCTGGTGCATAAAACAGGCAAAATGTTTCAAAACAGTGAAATCATTCTTTGTACCTCTTTTCTAGACAATAGTTTTGTAGTGTAACTTCTTTCTAAAATCTGTACGCACATTTAGAAGCCTGTCCTGCTTCCAAGGGTGAGAGATCTCTAGATAAGCTCGACCTTGAGAGTTACCCCTAGGACTGGAAGAGCTGCAGTTTGATCTGGGGAAGCTGCAGGCTCCTGTCCTAACGTAAGCGGAAAGCAAGTAGAGATGGGCGCTGAAATTGGTTTCATGAAGCACAAACTGTTTATGAAGGGGACGGTTGTAAGTATCTGTAGGGATTTCTTTCTTCCTGCAGAAATGCTGAACCGAGGGCTCTGTCCTGGATGTCTCCTCTGACTGCACATCGCATCAAAGGCACATGCAATATTTCTGTCTCTGCGAGGACTTTGAAGCTTCTCAGGCACAAAGGATAGGACTGTTCTGTATTATACATCAGATAGATCTTATTAAAGGGTCTCTTAATTCTTCCTCTTCTAAGTGTCCTGCATATTTGTGTCTCAAGGCTATCCTTTCCTGTAACACTTGCTTCCTTTTCTTGTGTGTTTAGGGAACCTACCTTTCTGTATGCCTCCCCCTCACCCCAGAAACAACGCACACTTTAATGTTAAGTCTCTATCTCATAAAAGCTTGTATTCCAAGATCTGAATGTGTTTGTCAGAAAGATCAGTATGTTATTAGCCAAAGGTCAGTCCATTTATCATCTTAATACCGCTCATTACTGCCGTTCCATATGCCATGAGATTCCGAGAGACCGTTGCCCTTCTGACCCTTACATAAGATGAGAGAATTCCTCTTGTTATTAAATTTTATTTTTATATCGGTGTGCATAGCTTACTTTCTCTGCTGTAAATAACTCTGGTCCTCATTTTCTCCACTCAGTTTTCTCCGAGTACTTGTGACCTTCCTCCAAAGATAGTGTACTTTAAAAATACTCTTCTGGACCTAGTGATTGCCTTTTCAGGATGAGACTTATTTTAAGGTGCTGCATCACCCTTACAAGCTAATAACATTAATACTTTGCCGTTCAGCACTTCGAGGGTCCACAACTGGGGAAGGACTCTGGCCCCTGTTTGAGGCAATCTGTTAACGATAACCCATCTGCTCAGCACTGTCTGCTGAACTTAGGCAGGATCCTGGGAATCGAGGGCTCTTCTCATCTTTTAACATGAGCCTCTCTTCTACAGCCCCTCAGGGCTTTGCATTTATTGCCTTCCCTGAAAAATCAGAGCGTGTTTCCAAGCATCTGCGGTGTGCTGTGCTCGCCTGTCGTGACTGCTGATGGAGTACCCTGAGTCACTTCCCTCCTTTCCAAAGGATCACGGTTTTGTCCGTCATCTCAGTCTCCAGGCCCCTACACTGTCCTCTTTCCTCCTTCGTTTGCGTGTAGCTCTCAGATAGCACCTTTGAGAATAGACTTAAAAAACGTCCTTGGTGGTGGTAATTCTTGAGGCCGTGTCCTGATATCTGGGTGCAAAAGTCGCGTCCCTTAAACTGTTAGCTACACTTGGCAATTGCCAGCAGGCTCAGCAGATGGTGAAAGATTGATTGAGGGGGGGAAAACAAACTAACCCTTCATCTCTGGATACTGAAGAACAGGATGGCTGATTATTTTTGTTTTGTTTGCAGATGCCTTGGCCATCTGGACAGATAGACATATATGCTTTAATTTTAAAAGCAGGTGACACTGCTGACAGCTCCAAAGACCCTGGAAGATTCACAAGTCTAAAAGCAAAAGCCTGGTTTGAAGCTTTTCTGCCAGTTTCTATGCTGCAGCATTCAAAACCTGTGACTTCTATGTTCTCTCTTCTTCCTCTGGTTTTCATAATCTTTTCTTTGTGATCATGAGGGCTTGCATCCTTTTGAAAGAGGAGAGCAAGACACTCGCAGTTGCTTGGCTTTGAGAACGAGGGCCGTGCAGGTATGTTCAGCACTACTAGACTTGCAGTCTAATTCGCACAGGTGACAGTGACAGCCGTACGGGTTAGCATTTGGGGAAAACATACAGAAATAGCAAACATCCCTTTTGCATTTACTTTTTTTTCTTGTTTTGTAGCCGTTATCCTGGAACAGTTCTTAAATTGGCTGTTATTCCATACCTGGTAAAAAAAAAGATTGATTTTAGCGTAGTGAACTATGTTGCCTTGACAGTTCATGTGCTCTCTAACAAAACTGAGTGAAGCTGAGATAAGGTTATAACACAAAAAAAATATATTAAACTTCAGATTTGTACTGGTTTTAATACAGGATGCAGCAGTGACAATCCTACTGAGCTTGCGGCTGTCAAAAATCCTTTTTCCTTCTGTATTTTATTCTTACGAAAGAAAATTTCTGACCTGTCTACCTCTGGACGAAATCTTGACTGTTGACCCAGATTAGGTTCTCACTTTTTCAAATACCTGAAGGCAAGTAATGAATTAAGTATTAGGAGAACTGTGGGGATTTATTAAGCCAGTCCTCCAGTATTTTAGCAGACAGCCTACTGCTAGTGGATAGTTGCATCGGGTTCCTAAAATCTAAGGCACGAAGTCAGAGGACCAGAATTGATCCAGAAGACCCCGAGTTGAAATTTTGTCTCTGACTCACAATATAATAATGAGCAACTTGCTTTACCTTCCTTTAAACTAGGGACAGTAATTCTCACAGTGTCTGTGGAATAGTTAATACAGTGAAAAATCTGTTTAAAGACAGGGAAGGAAATACTCAAGGTAAGATGAAACACTGAGCTGGAAGTGTAGTAGACATGTTGAAAGATGAAGCATGTGGGGTAAACGAGTTTGAGATATCTCCATAATAAAGTGATTCCTAATTCATGTGCTTCTGGCACATCCAGCCCTGGCTCCGTAGGAGTGTGACTGGGCGTCTTTGTAAGGCAGAGTGATTAATGAGTGGCCATGAGAACAGTTCTCTTAATGCTGTAAATTATTTATAGTTCTGCACAATTGATTGTCCCCAAAATATCCCGGTTTTATACAAACAGCTTCATTAATATCTAGACCTGATTCTAAATAATGCAGTGCCCACAACATTTGTACAAATTGATGCTGCGCATATTTCTGCTCTGCCTTGCGAGAGTCTGCTGCTGACAACCTGTCCTGCCTCTGACTTATAAGGCTTTTTTTAGGAATGTGTTTTACAAGAAAAGCAGCCAAGAATGATGGTGCTGCAGATGCGGCGCAGGTAACCTGCACTTGCTTGGGTGAGAATGGCCCCTTCTTCAGGGCCTTCTGCGTGCTCAGCTTTGCTCTGCTTCTGCTGGCTGGGAGTCTTGCAGGATTTGGGGCTGGAAACCCAGAGGGAGGAGGTTCTTGCAGCTGCAGAGGGCTGTGACCCCCACCTCAAACAGCTCTCGGGAGAGTGAAGGGGTGGCAGGAACAGACCCGGGATCTCCTGGACACTGACGTACCTCCCATCAGAAAGCATCTCTGACTAGAAGACCCTTCATGGGTGACATCCTCTTCTCTCTCCTTCTGTGCTTAATATCTCCTTGGAGGCAGCATTACACAGTGATTGAAGCATGGGACAAAAGGCCAGCAATTCCTGTGTGATAGTCCCAATTCTTGCTTGGTAAACTTGAGGGAAGAGCCCCATAGTATACCTGCTGCAGGCAGGGGGGTGATCAGATTGCAGCTCCCTGCAGAGCTGGGAAGGACCCAAGGGGGAACCCTCCTGGAAATTGCAGCTATGCATCACTAGGTTGGGAAGATAGATGCTAACTACTTTATGGTTACTATCAAAATCTTCTGTCCATTAAGCTAATGTGGTCAGAGATCCTCAGTGAAACCAGACTATCGTGAGGGGGAAGGTACTTGGCTGTCCTGATGGCTCTGAGCATAACCCCCAAGCTACAGAGTGTGTAGGACAGCCCCACTCCTGCTGAGACTGAGTTGCTGGCATTTCTGATCTGCCAGGAGGATGCATCGCTTCCAAACCCAGTGCTGGGCAGGGACGTGAAGGTGGTTCATTGATCTGTAAAGTGAATGGATCTGGAGGAGGCCGTGCTCTTGGTCAGCAAAGTCCTAGGTCTCTGTGAAGTGTCTCCATATTGATAGAGCTGTCCTCTTTGGCCATCTGATACAGCAGCTTGGAAAGTGGCAGTCTTTTCATGGCATTATGACTAGGTTTCTGCCAGGATGGGGAGCCTTCTGATTTCCCTGCACACATACCCTTTACAACTCTCTCTCTCTCATTTTAGGACTCCTTTTGTTTGTTTTCGACTGGATGGTAGGAACACTTAAGACCGGGTTTTATGTTCAGCTGGAGAAGCACCGGTGTTTGGGGGAAGGGGTATTGCCCAGATGGAACGAAGCACTGCGCATTGCACAGCCGTTGATCAAACCTAGAAGGAGGATGTTTAGAACAGCTGCTCTTTTGCCTTTATTAATAAAGCCATTGATGAGGAACAGATTTCTTTCCCCCCTCCCCAGGGTTTCAGGTCATTCCTATGTCTACAGTGCAATGAGGCTTGGAGTCAAAGTGCTATTGTAAAGCTTCATGTTCTGATCGTTATGTTGTTGACTCAAACTAACCTTCCTTTGCTAAATAAGTATTGACACTGGCCCTTCATGTATTATTTTTTTTTTAACGGCACTAATTGGATTAAAATAATTGTCATGCGTGAAGGATGCATGTTAGAGCGCAAAGGGCACACGGAAACCTCAGCTGTGGGCACCATGGTTACTAGTGACATCACTTGGGTTGCTGTTAACAGTAATGATTCGTGTGCCGTGCTGAAGCCTGAGTGAAGATGGCCTAAACTAAACCCAGTGGATTGCTGATGCAGTCCCATTGCCATGGAAACAGATGTTGCAGCTTAAAGTTGCCTGCATTCATAATGTGATGCACATGGTGTAAACAAAAACGTGGTCCTGTGGTGTCCGCAACTTCTGAAAGGGCACAAATAGTGTTACTGGAGAGAATGGGAACTCCCATTGCAGGTGGACTTGGTTTCCCGTTAAGGTAGTGCCAACTTAACTGCGCACGATGAGATAGAGTAAGCCTTGCCTTTGAGTAACAAGAACAAAACTCACAAGTCCCTTGCTGTCCTCCGCAATTTTGTTGTTGAAGGACTGTCAGTCCGACTTGACGTGAATTGTTTCTGATTTGTGCCTTACCAAGTGCAGGCTCAAAAGTACTGTTAAAACCGATCCCTGGAGTGACAGGGTTCCTATCTCCTGCCTATCTTTAACATTGTCTTTCCAGTGTAACCAGTGAGACTACACTGAACTCCTGCAAAACAGGAGTAGAGAAGCTGCTTTGCCTTCCCTGTCTGAGGACTGTTTTGCTGTATTTTGATAAAGGTCCCTACTCAAGCCCAATGAAGAAGAATGCCGCATCATGGCTAGGATGCTGAAATGGGGCTTGAAAGATCTGGGTACTAGATGTAGCCCTGCCAGCAGCTCTGTGTCTTCAGGTTACTTTCTCCCTCTTCAAAATGGTGCTGTCTTGTTGATTCCATCATCTTTAATGCGAGAGGACTCGGCTATTCTGACTGGGGCACAAAAGCCTTTGACAGCAAGAAGTTGTGTGTGCTGTTCTACTTCAGCACTCTACTGCATTAACAACAGTAAGGGTGATTTTTATTTTTAATTTAATTCATATAACTTCCTGTTTGCTCTTAGAACATGTTATGCACTGATAAAATTAGGTTGGTTTTGATCTGATCAGAAGTTCTCCTTCTTGGCTTCTGTAACAGTGGAATAGTACCATCTCCTCTGCTCCCTTCTCTGCTTGGCAGAGAGGGACCTGGGGGTGTTGGTCGACAGCCAACAGTGTGCCAACAGGACAGCCAACAGGTCGACAGTTGGTCGACAGCCAACAGGAATATGAGCCAGCAGTGTGCCCAGGTGGCCAAGGCCAACAGCATCCTGGCTTGTATCAGGAATAGTGTGGCCAGCAGGACCAGGGCAGTCATCCTTCCCCTGTACTCGGCACTGGTGAGGCCGCACCTCGAGTACTGGGTTCAATTTTGGACCCCTCACTACAAGAAGGACATTGAGGTGCTGGAGCGTGTCCAGAGAAGGGCAATGAAGCTGGGGAAGGGTCTGGAGCACAAGTCTTATGAGGAGCAGCTGAGGGACCTGGGGTTGTTTAGCCTGGAGAAGAGGAGGCTGAGGGGAGACCTTATCGCTCTCTACAACTGCCTGAAAAGGAGGTTGTGGTGAGGTGGGTGTTGGTCTCTTCTCCCAGGTAGAAAGTGATAGGATGAGAGGCAATGGCCTCAAGTTGTGCCAGGGGAGGTTTAGATTGGATATTGGGAAAAACTTCTTCATGGAAAGGGTAGTCAAGCGTTGGAACAGGCTGCCCAGGGAAGTGGTGGAGTCCCCATCCCTGGAGGTATTTAAAAGCCGGGCAGACGAGGTGCTTAGGGACATGGTTTAGTGGTGGACAGGTACGGTTGGACTCGATGATCTTAAAGGTCTTTTCCAACCAAACGATTCTATGATTCTGTGATTCTTTCACACTGAAAAAAGCTTTTTGCTCATGTATCACCCTGATTACAGTGATACAATTTCAATTGTGTGTTTTAGGTCTTTGCCACACACTTTGGAAAGAAAAAAAAACCACGACAAACAGCAGCTTGGAAAGCATGACTCTACTGTACTGTTAGAGTAAACCAACATTTGTTTTCATAGTCAAAGACCTGATTTTTGATAACCTGCAGTAAATGCTGACCACAAATGGTGCCTGGTCTATCAGATATCTGTATCAGCAGGCAGTAGGTTGTCAGTGGTGAAAGCAGATTGCTCGTAATGAATTAGATGTCAGTTCAAATGCTGAGAAAGGAGTGGTTAACAGAACACAGAGCTGAGTCATACCGCAGCAAGAGACAGCTGAAGATAGAACGGATACACCCGTGTGCACGCACATTGTCACCGTACGTGTTATCCATGTACAAAAATCCTATGCTAGGAAAATGTGTTAAGAATAAACCATGCATTAGTTTCAGGACCTCTTGGTATTTTCCAGTATCTCTATCATTGGCTTTCTGGGTTTAGGTGCTGTTTAATTCTGGCTTGCGGCAGCTATGGCTGAAACTGTGCATCTGTTGTCATGCTGCTTTATTTGTGGTGTTTGAATGCTAATATCGCCACGATAAGCCCTGATCCATGGCTGAGGCTAACAGGCTGCTTTGCTTATAACCTCTCCCAGCATTTCTGTAAAAGGCTCTCATGTGCAACACACCAGGCATAGTCTAACTGGCACCTTCTTCGTACGTGCAGCTTCTGCTCTTGCACAGTGCATGTGGGTAGATGATGATGATGGCTGGTAGGCAGCTGCCTGGAGCACATTGAGGAAGGCAATGCTTTGGAAAATCAATTAGAAGAGTGAAATCTCCATCAGCCTAAATAATGGCCCAACTGGAGATAGCTGGGAATATTTTTCCCTTAACGTAGGGAAGAGACTGAAAGCAAGTGGTTTATTCCTCTCCCAGCCTAAATTTTGTTACTCAACTCTTTACGTCTTAGGAACCTTTGTACTCCCTTTCTAAAACTGAACAGAAAAAAAAAAAATAGGTCTGATCAGTGAAATCAGTTCTTAAAAGCTATCCAGTGATGGCAGGAGTCAGCAGGAGTCATCCATCCTAAGCAGCTTCAGGCATTTTGTTGTCTGGTGGATTGCGTGAGGCAATTTAGGCTTTCTCTGGTTCCCCAAGGACAGGTCTGTTTCTGGGGACTTAATTGGCATTTGTGGTAGCCTTAGCATCCAAAACAATAAAAAAATAGTAACTGGCCATAGAGAATGTTTTCTCAGCCTCCCTTGCCACAACAGTATGAGCAAGTATGTTAGCAGGATCCTCTGGGGATATTTGCTGTCATGCTCTTGTTCAGTGGTTTCATAGATGCCTTTGCTGTCATTGTTAACTGAAACCATCAACCAGCTGTAAACTTCTTGTTTCCATATCTGTGTCTAAATGGGATAAAAAAATCCCAAGACTTCAGTGTTATTTTAATGGATTCTCCCAGAAGAATTTGTCTGGACTATCAAAATACCCTGTTGCCAAATGGGAGCTGGAGGAAAAAAAAAAAAAAAAACACAAACAAAAAATCTTCTGCTTATTGTTTCCAGACGGCGATTTGTGTCTCATCATTCATGGACAATAGGTCTACCAAGCATAGTGCTGTCAATCTTTGTGATTTGAATAATCTCCAATCAAAACTCTCACGGGTCATCGAAGTAAGCCACTGGTACTGTGTAAATACACTGCTGTAATGCACCAAGAAACTTCTTCATGAAGCTAAAGCATGTCAACCTTTTGTAATGATATCTAACTTATTTAGATTGAGGGGTTGTACCGTAAACAATAATCAGTGGTAAACAAGGTAAGATTATAGCTATAATCTATTTTTAAAAGCTAGAACAATGCCTGGATTGCCTGTTATCACCGTGCAGCCTACCCTGTCTTTACTGTTCTCTGCAGCACCGTTGCAGTGCTCAAAGTAGTAAGTTACGATAAAAACTTTAGGAGAAGCTAAACCACTGAGCCATTTGCAGAGATTCTCTGTGTGTGGACCTGAGCCCGTGTGCAGCCGGTGCTGTACTCCAGGGCTAAAACACAAGGAGAAGGACTCTTAGTTTAGGATAATATTCTTCTTGGTGTTCTTCTGAGCAATACTGCATTGGTTGGTGGGGTTGGTTTTTCTTCTAATTCACCAAAAGCAAAACGCTACAAGGCAAGTTTAATTTCCACAGCCTGACTTCTCTATTTCTCCAGCTGATACAATAAGGCATATCTTAGCTGTTTTAGCCAGCATTATGTATTCTTGTTCTGTGATTATTGTTCCTCCAGCTGTAGTGAGACTCCTCAAGTTGTGGGGGTTTCTATGGCCACCAGCCATCATTCCTTTACGGAGCTGTACCCAAGTAGAAAAATACGAGTCGTGTTTAGTCACCTGGTCCCACTCTGCTGTGCCAGGACAAGTTTGCAGGACTAAGGCTTTGCAAGATGTGCTCCATGTTGTTAGCTGATAGTGAGGCACATTTCTGACTGGGGATGGAAGATCTGAGAACTGATCAACCCGTCTTTGCTAGTGGAAGGCTTTGTTTACAGACGTTTGTCTCCTGCTATGAAGGGCAGATGATAAATAGGGTTAGGCTAGCCCAGTGTTTAGATGACATTCATGGGAATTATTCATCTGTGATTGTTATGGTGAGGTCATGTGCTGTGTCCCATGCTATGCTGCTGTGCCAAGAGATTTATTTTAATAGAAGCCTTTAAGTAACTGGCATTCTTGCTAATCATGGTGCATCTGCGTCTCTGGGTTCCCTGTTATGAGTAATTTAATGCTATTACTTTAGCTAGAAGGGATCTGTGTCACCATCTGTCCTGGAAAGCTATTGATGGGGCTGTGCAGAACACGGAGTGTCATCAGTAGAAGAGAGGGACTTCTAAAGGGATGACTGGATTTCCTGTTGTAATACAATATAAGACGGTTTACTGTGATTATGGCTTAGATAACTTGCATATAAAGGCTGTTAGCTACTCTTTAATTTTGTTAGGGACCACTCCTCAGATATTTATAGAGAGGGAAGATACTGTTGTCAGTTAGTAGCAAGTAGTAATAACGTAGGTAATCTGCTAAGTGAGGTCTCTACTTCTCATACGGCCATGGGTCTATGAGGCTGAAACCGTCAAGACTGACCCTAAAATGCCTGCACACCTGCTGCTCCCAGCAGACAGATATTCTTTGGAGAGGCCTTGCCAGACACTTTACAAGCCAAATGCTTTCCTAATCGATGGTTATTTTTTAATTGTTGTTTACAGACCGCGTCCTTGTAACAAGCCCTCTCCGTGCCGTAGCTGAGTCACAATAGACGTGAAGAGGCTATGTGGTTGAAAAGCAAATGCTCTTCACTTCCATAAGTGGTGTGCTTTCACGGTAGCACTTACGTGCAGAGTATCATCCTGGGCTCTCGAGTGCGTGTGGCTGATGTCTTTATTTTTATTGTCTGAGAAACGTATCTTCTTTTTGTCTTTGTGACTGGTTAGTAATTGTACTGTTCGCCATCTAACCTGACTTTTTCGGTCCTTCCTGACCTGACTGCGGCTTGTTGCCTTCTGGGCAAGCTAACTGGTAAGTATAAGATCATGCAGGGCTGGGAAGCAGGGTTCATCGCATTGAGTTTTTCTTTGGTCGTACTGTCCTTCCCAGGGATAAGTTATGTTGTGTTTTGAGTATAAATTGGCCTGACTCAAAAGTCCTGGCTCAAAAGATAGCTTGGGGTATAAACTTTGCAGCTCATGTTTTTTGGTCATGCAGAGGTGCAGCTCTTATTTCACATTCATCTAAGAAAATGTTCTTGCTGTTCCTTGTCGTATTTTATGTAGGTAAGTGACAAGCAGCAGGAATGTTTAGGGCCAAAATTTGCTTAAAGCTTGCAACTGGGTGAAAGTTGGTCATCTGGAAAGGCTGAAGGAGGAAGCATGCCCTGCTCTCAGAATAGGGTTCGTGATCTCCTGCAGGTACATAGAAGTGAATAAAATAACTAGAAATCAGAAGTGGGATGTGAACTGACTTCTGCAAAGAGTCTCAGTTAATTTGGTTTTTCCTTTCTGCCTTCCCTCGCAAAGTGTTGGGACCATAACACCGTGCCACCCGTCGCATCTCCTGCGATCAGACAGCTCTGTCTGAGAAGCTGAGTGTTAGCATTACCAGGTCAGGTGGAAAAGCTGCTTATGGAAGTATTCATGTAAAGAAAAAATTGGCCGATACTGCAGGTTCACCAGGGTTCTAGCTGTAGGATGAGAAGAACCAGGCAGCTCATCTTCATGCGGAGAGATGTTTGTCAAAACTGGCTAAACGGGGGAAAGAAAAGTGGAGAATGTTCGTGTTAGCTGTATGTGTCTGGGCTATCACAACTGCTGGGCTTCAAACCAGAAAGGTTTGAGCAGAGGTCCTCCTGAGCCTGGATCAGGCCCCATAGTTATGAAAGAATTGGAGTTTGTTTTTATGAACTGCTTCAGATGTAAACCACTTCTTCTTGTGTCGAAATAAAAAAAGATAGACTCCTCAATTGAAACCTATGCAGAGACTAAGGGTATTTCATCCCCAAAGATAGGTAATACTGATGAGGGCATGGATCAGAACAGTTCCATTTTGGGGGCTGAGGGCATAGGCGGTGTCTGTGTCCTGTTCACCCCAGCTTGCATCTTCCTCTCATGGAGAAGTCACAGTTCAGGAGACCAGGCGTTGCTTTGAATGCTTGTCTTTAGTCTTCTCAAATGGATCAAGTTGGGGAGAAACCTCCTGCTTTGGTCCATCTTCAATCCATCAGGAAACGCAACAGAAGAAAACAGAGGTGTTTGGGGACCTGTATGAAACAAGGGTGACATGGTATTGCAGGGTGGGGTGCCAGGGGCTTCGATACAAGGAAACACGTATTGCAGGAGAGCTCCCTGGCTGCTGCTGGTCTGTTTGATGGGAGCTGAAGTCAGAATTGGCAGCACAGGATCTTGGACCTTCAAACTTATGGTCGTGGAAGCAGCTGGCCCCTTGCGTGGCGCCCCGAGGAGCTTCAAGAGGTGGAGAGCTATAAGAGGAAGGCAAGGCACAAGGCATATCTCAGATGTAGCTCTGAAAGGAAAAGTATGAAATGGCATTCTGAGAAAGAAAGCCTAGAGGGTGTTTTTATCCATTTTCATATCAACCATGGTGATTAAAACAAAATAAATATCCAGTGTTTTGGTTTTCTAATTCAATACAAGCATTTGTAAATCTGGGGACCCAGTTCTGTGTAGGTCCAGCTCGCTGAGTCCACTTGGTGCTCTGGCTTTCTTTTGAAATTGAAAAACTCCTAAATATGTTTTGGTCCTAAATGAGGACTTGCAGATTTGACTAGAATTGCTGGTAATTGTGCAATCTAGAATGGAGTTTTAAATCCAGCTGATGTACAATTCTACACGTGATAACTTGGCACAAAGAGAACTCGTCTTTCTTCTGCTTATGATTTCCATGTGCTTCTGTCGTATAATAAAACTCTAGATCTCCATAATTTGTATCAACTGTTCAGAGCAGATGCTGTGCTATTATTCTGTCCAACGTATTTTGCTATGCCTGCTGGGTTACTGCCTTTTCCAAGACCTTTGAATTAACCAGATTTTTGGATCATCAAGATTATTTAATGTTATTGTCATAAATATTTGTACAGGACTTGGTCAGTGCTTATATAAGAACTGACAGACAGTAATTTGTTTTAAGAGGATGTGCGTTTTAATGAACTGCCAGCTGTATGTTAGAAATAAACTGTAAAAAAGTGCTTTTCTTTTGCAGGACTATTGTAGTTTGTGGGGTGGGGAAAAAAAGACTATTTAAATGGTCAGTTATTTAGATTTGCCAGTTACAGCTGCTTGAATTTAAAATCGCTTGAGAGTTCTTTAAAAATAGGTCTATTTACTTCTAAATAGCTGGTTTGGCTTATCGTCCTGCCCTCAAAAGATGAGAAGCTGATCTCTTGCATCTTATTAATCATTTTCTGTTAAACCATGTTATCCTTTGAATTGTTTGTATGCCGAAAATGAGAAGTTGTTATTGTGTTACATTTCACGGTTGATTCTTGTATAAAATTCCTGTATTTTTTTTCTTATTTCCAAAGTACTGGGCTCTCAAATACAAACAATAAACTCAAAATACTAGCAATATGAATCTGTTGTTTGGAAATGATGAAGGTCATACATCATCCAATCTGCTGAAATGCGTTAGAAATGAATAAATATTTGGTTTGCCTCTAGCTCTTTTTAGAAGCACTGAAATTAGTATTTTTTGTATTGAAGGAATTTTTGCCAGGTTTCTCAATGAGGGACAATACTACAAATAAGCCAAAATACGGAGGCTGCCAGGGGGTGCTGTGTGCATTCTGGCAAACTTGGGTTGTTTCTTCTAAATATCTTAATTAGCAGAGCATAATCTCCAAGCTGTTCTTGGAGAGCTGCTGCCATGTCAGACCACAAGCAACAAGCCCCCAGATCCTGTGGTTTAAGGTCATAAAACAGTCTTTAGCGCTGTGATGTTGCACCGAGCGTACGTATGATTCTTCATGCTGATACAACACCGCAAGAATGTGCCAAGCCGGACAAACTTCCCTTCGCCGTGTCATCTGCCGATGCGAAAGAGTTCTGTGCTGTTGGGCGGTTTGCAGCTGGAGCCGAGGTTTAGCGTGCGCTCAGGAAGAGCCATGTGTAACCTCTTGTAGGAGCAGGAATTGATGTGTCATTAGGTCTCCATTCAAACTGTCTCGTAGTGTCCAAATCCAATAGGGATTTTTACAGGATCCCTAATAAATCGGATCTCTGTTCCTGTGTTGGCCAGATGAATCTCTAAACCTTTCCTTTATGATGTCTAAGTTTGGTAATCTTACTGCCAGGGTGCTGCTACAGTTCTGCTGTCTGCGTGAAGCGCTGCTCAAAAGGAGCCCTAGAAACCATCCCCAACGTTCATGTGCTTTGAGACCTTGGTATGTACAATGCACTGGAAGGATTAACTATGTGATATATTTTCCCTTTCAGAAAAAGAGCAGAGAGGAGACATGTGGGGAAGGCAGCGGAGTAGAGATCCTGGAGAACAGGCCGTACATGGATGGACCGGGAGGCAACGGGCAGTATACTCACAAAGTGTACCACATTGGTATGCACATACCCAGCTGGTTTCGGTCAATATTGCCCAAGGCAGCTCTGCGAGTCGAAGAGGAATCGTGGAATGCATATCCTTATACAAGGACAAGGTAAAACTTCTCAAAATGTCCAGAGCTGTTTCCCCTATTTTAGAGACAGGATTTGATTGTGTGGCAGTGGCACCTCTTCCATATCCTGTCATACCCTTTAGAGAAACTGGGGTCAAGTCCTAAAATTCTTACACAGTGCTTAATCTCAGGAGTGCAAGTGTTGTCTGAGCTGACTGCGTACGTACTTGAGAATTTGTGGTTGGTTGCTCTAAAATGTGAGCTGTTTTGTCCATCAAAGCGTGGGAAATCTTGAATGGTTTTTATTTAGTCTTGCATCCTGCACTGCATGTTCTACTTGATGTTGCAGATATCTGCTAGCTCAGTGAAGTTATAAATTTACACAGCGATGGGACGGTTGTCGTGTTGAATGCTGTCAAGTAAGACAGGATTCATTGCGGGGAGGAAGAAAAATCTTAATAAATACATAAATCTGGTGCTTCTTTTCTGGGAATTGTCTTAGTGTTGTTTAGCTAGAAAATAACAAACCTACATCCTATCGCTTTCACCCTGAGAAGGGAAGAGTGCCAGAGGCTCTGTGGAGCCCTCTGGGACCTCCTTGTTTTGGCTGATTTTGGATGGAAGGGCTTGAGATACCCTGGAATAAATAGCCTGTATGCCAGTTATTCTGGTTTAGAGCATTTGCCCTTTTCCAGGTTTACAAGTCAGATAATGCTGTCATCTTTCAAAATAAAAAGGCTTAAATGAATATTTTGATTTTTATCAAAAATCTAGAAAAGTTTCATAGTTCTGTTTTTGCTGCCCCCTACAAGTAACATTGGTCTGGGGAAAGGTGGGGAGTCAGTGTCTGCATACGGGCAGTCGCTCATGACTAAATATAATGGAGCTGTCTGACTTGCAAGTGATTAAAGTCCACTTCCAGTCTCTTTTTATCTATTCTCTTCAAATGCCTGTGAGTCAATAAGGCGGCCAGGAAACCTGGCCCTGCGCAGGCTCAGTCCGTGTTTTATTCTGCCGCAGGTTCCAGGCGAGAGCTCTGCTTTTCTCCTGGTCGAGTTGCATTTCCAGGGTATCCTCGTGTTAGTATCTGTGTCATACCTGCAAGGATAACTTAACTTGTTAGTATATAGTAGAAGTTAGTTAACTTCTCCTTGCTGAAAACTGCTCCTTTGGAAACAGTCTGTCCTGATAATCTTCTCCTGGAGGAGACATTGTCAAATTAAGTTGCAGGTTTTTGTCAGTGTCTCTGCAAAGTGAGACAGCTTGGTGGTCCCCTTGGGCTTTCTGCTTGCTTATTGCCAGCTGGGAAGTTGTTTCTTGGTCAATGTGGGTGCCCAATCTCCAGTAATTGCGTGGGGTGCATTGGTATCTTCTCACCCGTAATCCATGTAACACCTCATGGGGAGCACACCCCTTTGCTGTGCGCTCGGGGTTTTGCTAAACCAGAGCTATTCCAGTGAAGCCACGTGCCCGAGGCGAGCTCCTGTCTTAAGAAGTTATTAAAGAAAATCTCTTTACTCTGTACAGTTGGTATTTTAAGCATATCTTAAGTAAAGCATGAGTGAAGGCTGGCTTGGGTTTGAGGCTGATTTTGTACATCTTAGGAAAGCATTTTCTCCGCTTGCCAAGCCAAGCGGGATTTACTCTAAGCTGCATTGTTCTCATTTTCAGGTATACGTGTCCTTTTGTGGAGAAGTTCTCTATTGATATTGAGACATACTACAAAACTGATCCAGGAGAGCATGTCAATGTGTTCAACCTTTCTCCTGCAGAAAAAAGACAAACCATTCTAGGTGAATAGCCTTTTTCTTTTACTTTTTCCTTTATTCTGCCTTTTTTTTTTTTCCCCTGTGTAAAGGATTTTGCTTGGTATGTCCCACCTGCCTGTCCCTCCTCCCCCTAAACACACCCCTGTCTGTGTCAGGCTGCGGGGCAGGGTTACATCAAGTAGAGCGAGGACACCTGAGTTCTCTTCTAGGCTTGATGTAAATCACATGCAAATAATTTGAATCCCCTGTCTGTAAAATGAAGCTGATGCTTTCCTGTCTTACTTGTGCAGCTCCCGAGTAAGACATCTAATGATTTTGGGGGTAATAAGTAGGAATAGCCATAGAAGAGGAAAATATTGCTGTATAATTGTGTAGCTCCTTCACATATATGAAAATCATTCCAAACATGAAGGTGTGTTGCATTTTTGCTTCCCCTCCTCTTAGTCTTGCCCTTGTGCAGGTTAACACTTCAGCTTCGCAGCTGCCTCTGGGAGATTGGGTTAATGAATCTTACATATGTAAGGATTCAATGATAAAAGGCAAAAGGGAACAGCTTATAAAAAGGTGGAGAATGGCAAGTGTTGTAGCGATTCCTCTGCCTTGCTGTCCGTCGTGGTCTATGCCATGGCATTTGCCGGAGACCTGACGGCGTGGCAGGGAGTGCTGGCAGTTGGAGCCACGCAGGGCTGAAGCATCCCTTGCTCTGAAGCTACTGAGACTGGGGAGGTGTTGAGCTCAGGCTGACTTCTGGCAGTCCCATGCTGGGCTGCCCGCAGCAGGAGCTCTGGGGAAGGACATCTAGTGGCTGCTCTGGCTCCTTGAGTGCTGTTGACGTGCGGGATATGGCAGTAACCCCGTGCAATTTTACTTGAGTGTGACTTGATTTAAACTTCTTTGTTTTGAACTTCAGTTTGACTGTCCTCATTCCTAAGCCTACCTGATCGGGCTTTCAGTACTGAACAAATCGACTTGAGTCATGCTGCCTCACTGAGAAGTGTCGGGAGAGCTGTTGTTTCTTGGGAAGTGCAATCCTGCCCTTCAGTTCAAACTTCAGATGATGCTGCTGACATCTGGGGTGGGGGTTGCAGATCTTTAAAATACGCTCATTCACTCCCCTCCCATTGCAGTTTCCACTTCCTCATTGTTGCCGTGTTAATTAGGACAATTTGAACTTACGTTAAACTTTCTGCCTTCTGTAGAACTGGTGTAACAGTAGCATGTGAGGAGTTACCGTAACCTCACTTGATGGACTCCAAAGATAAGACGTTCAGTGGGTAGCATCTTTTCCATAGCAGCGCTAAGAAAGGGCAGGTGTATTTAACCATCTCAGACGAGACAGAGCTGCAGCACTGTGAGTGGTACTAGAAAAACTGAAAGATGGAGTGTGCAAAAGATCTTTTTGGAGCTGGAAAGATGGAGCGAGCAGATCTGCCAGAGTGCTGTGGATCTGCAGTGACTGTGGGCAAAAACATCTATTTGGAGCAAAGCGTCTGCTGGAACTGTGTGTACTAATTTCTCTGGCAGGGCTGATGACTGCCCAGCAGCAATGTATAAACAATTCAAATATCAGTTGTTTAAGCGTAAGTAAAAAGAAACTAAATTGCTGTAATGCTTCTGGTACTTACTAAAACAGAAATAACCCCTGAAAAATGGTGTTTTCTTCTTTTGTTCAGGAAAAGGAAATGCCTAACTGTTTCTATTCTCTTTCTGTAGATCCTATTGATATTGTTAAAGATCCTATCCCTCCACATGAATACAAAGCTGAGGAGGATCCAAAGCTGTATAAATCAGTGAAGACTAAAAGAGGCCCCCTCTCAGAAGACTGGATTCAAGAGTACAAGAACAACCCTGGGAAATACCCCATCATGTGTGCATATAAACTCTGTAAAGTGGAGTTCAGATACTGGGGGATGCAGTCGAAAATCGAGCGGTTTATCCACGACGTTGGTGAGCATTTATAGTCTCGCAAAGTTCACTGTCAACTCCTTAATGTTGTTTCTGAATTGAAACACAGAGGTGAGGTATGTGCAATGTATCATATCCCAAGACATGTCTGTGAAGAGATTCTCAGATCTGATTTCTCTTTTTGCAGAGCTGTAGGTCAGTTCACAAGAAGTCGTGTTATTCTATCACTTGTAATTGTGGTATGTATGAATCCAAACCACACGTAGCCACTGAAAGGGTTTCAAGTCCTGTGTAGGCAAGATCTTGGATTCTCTTTTTTTTTTTTTTTTTTAGATAAGGATGTGTCTGTTAACTTTTCCAGATCATTTTCAATATCTGCCAGTTTTCTTTATTGTGAACAAAATCCTTCAAGGGCTGCTCAAAGAAATGAGCTTCACTTGTGAGTCCTAAGTGGTTCCAGAAAACCACTCCCTGGAGCATCCCTAGTTTCTACCTGCCTTGTGGCAGAGCTGGTGGGTCTCTGTGTGGTCATACATCTCCGTCCTCCAGGCTGCGGTGTTCAGGGCTCCCCAGCTCACTGTGCTATGACCCACCATGGGTCACTGACATCTCAGTTATGAATAAATGTGCTGCTTTGATTGATGCATCATTCTTAGGTCAGTGCTTTTAAGGAGGTATTGTGTCCCAGAAGTAACTAAGTGGAGACAGTCCAGGTGGTAGCAGTGCTGGCAGTAATTTGTTCTTTGCAGAAAATCTATAACACAACTGATATAGTTTCTGAGCCTTGCCACAAGAGACAGGATCTATGGCCAGGTGGAAAACTTCAAGAATGTTTTAAAGAAGCATTCCCATTTCAAAAAAAAGTGCAGAGCTATGGCTGTCCTCTAGCAAAGAAAAGGCCAAGGAAAGGCTGTGTCAAGGATGCTACCTGCTTTCTGTACACCGTAAATCCTCCTACATGACCTCTACAGCTGTCCTTTCTATATGCAAAGCTTCTTTGAAGTGCCTGACGCTAGCATAAGTAAGTAATTTTATAGCTCTTTTCAGTCATACCATGCTCCTGAGGGCTAATGTGGAAAACACTGATAGAGCAGTGGAGAACAGTGTACGCCGCTCTCTGAATAGTCACAGGTTGCTTTCTTAAAGCTCCTTTGGTTTTACTTCACCCCAGATGGAAGTTTTTACCTGTTAGGGGCTGTATTACAAGTGGCTATCTGCAATGAACTCCCTTGGCATTTCGGTGGCATGGGTTAATTTAGTGTATGCTGCAAAACGTGGGGGCAGAGTAACAACTCCATTGTATCTGTTAAATGAAAAAGAAGCATGTGCCTCTTCCAGTTGTTCAGAGGTGTTTGGCATAGATTAAACTGTGGTCCCTTAGAAATGTTTCTTTTGTATTTCATGAAAGATTGCCTGCCATTTTCCTCTTGATTGAGGCTTTGCGGAGAGCCGAGCCAGCTCATTGTCTGCCTTTCAAAAGCCTTTCCACTGTGTTAGAATGATGGCAAATACTGTTTTTCAAAGCGGTTAAGATGCATAAAATCAGAAAAGTCTTTAAGGCAAGACAAAGTTGAGTGAGTGAGAAGTGAAAGCAAAAGCTTTGGGTATCTACAGAAGATGTGTAGCCTTCTCCTGCAATGGGATAGCCGTGGGGAAGCCGTCAGTGAGTGGGAAAAGTGCCATAAGCACGTGTACAAAAGACAGCAAGGCATGAGGATGTTTATGTTGGAAAGGTGTGGGCTACAACATGACTGACCAGGCTTATATGCTGGTCCCAGTTTGGGGGTTTCAACTGGTGACCTAAAGCAGATGGAGACCTTTGTGCGTTGTGCAGCCGATGGTGGACCAAGCTTTCAGATGCCAGAGATATTCTTGTGGGCCAGCCTCTCCCTGGCATTTTTCTCCTGGTTCCTCTGTTCCCAGCTCCTGCAACTTTGTTTCTTGGGGAGTTAGTGCGCTCTGTGCAGGGTCGCCAAGCCGGCAAGAAAACACAGGCAGAAACCAAGAGCGGGATCCAAACTCTGCCCAAGGAAGGGAGCAGTACTTAGTGGTGCAAACTAAAATTAGAGAATGGGCTAAAAGAACACATCTGAGTTAAGTGATGGATGAATTGTGATATGTAGAAAGGCTACTGAGCGCGGAGGGAGTAGCTCTGGGGGATGGTGTTGAAACATTCTCAGTCTTACTGAGAGCAACAGCCATTTTTTCTGATGACTAATTGGCCAGTTACTCAGTGCTTTGACAGCCTGAGACACAGACTAAAATTGTGGGCTATTAGTCTACTTGGCTGTAATATTTGTATGCTTTTTTACTCCTTTCTCATAGAATTTAAATTTAATTGGACTGGCACTGCATAATGTTCTGCTCCCACTTGCTTCCTAATGGTGCATGTGGGCTATGATTCTTTTGTTGTTAAACAAGTGTGGTGACTGTGTATGGGTTATTGATTATAGACTATGGCAAAGTGTGTTCCCGTCCCAGTAACCAGAGCTTTGTCTAAGCCCCCGTGTCTTAGGCTAAATGTACCCAAATTGTTGCACAGTGAGGAAGTGGAAGTGGTTTTAGAAAGCTCTTTTGCAGAACTTTTGCTTCGCTAAAGCACTCGAAGGGGAAAGTTCATCCAGAAGGACACTGCCCATTGGGGCCTGCAGGTAGAGTTTTGTCTTTTCAAGGGTAGGCAGGTTGCAAACCGCAGGCTTTTCTTCATGAGTGGTCTGAGCAAGGGAGGGTAGGGAAGCAAGCAGATATAACTGCAGGTTGCCTTTGATCGGATACATTCAGACAACCAGAACTGTACTGAGAAGGTTATGGGATCTGTTGTGACTATCAAGGAAATAGTGTTGCACAGGGAAAAGCAGGCATCCTTTATCTGCTGCCAGGAAATTGTGAGAGTGCATTGTAAAATGCTTTGGGATGTTGCCACTGGGTACGCAGTTGATGGGTATCTCAACAGTTGCTTTATATGGATAGCTGAGGGGGTTTTGGGCAGGATTTGGTGGTGGGTTTTTTGATTTGTTTTGGTTTGTTGCGTTGAGTTTTTGTTACATTTACTGCTTCTACTTCATGTTGAAAAACAAACCCAGAACTATAGACAAAAGCTTTTTAAATTCAGCTAAAGAGTCCTCTCTGTCCTGGCTTGTCTCATGGTCATTTACGCTTCCTTTTGTAAGATTAAGTTCAACACCACAATCTGCAGGCAAATCATTTACAAGAGTCAGCGCCTCATGGATCCGACCAGTCTCTGAGTTGTTGAGGTGGTGAGTTGAAAGGCAAGTGATTTAAATGTTTGCACCCTGCTAGACTCTTCACAGATGATCTTTCTGCACAACACAGTAGGAAACGTTGTAATTAAATCAACGCAATGATGACGGGCACTTCTGAACTCAATCTGCATGTGTACATTTGTGCATGTGTGGTTTCCTTGGTTTTTTTTTAAACCAAAGTGTTGCGTGCTCTAGAGAAATAATAGTCTTGTTAACTACTAATGTTACTGAAATCAGCTGGTACCTGCACCTTTATAAAAAAACCTGTTCCCATTATTTCTGATTGACTTCAGTGTGTGACTTGCCTGCCGAGACTGTGGGGTTATCCTCCAATTCTGGGAAAGAAGGCTCAGATGAGCATGGTGCACACTGGGTGGAGGGGGAAAACCTACTCTAAAATCCTCCCTGACTCTCCTGTGCTGCTTGGTTCTCTCTTCACACCGAAGACACCTCTTTGAGACCATCTCCTAGCCTGCAGTTCTTCCAGACCGCTGGGTTTATTTGCTCTGTGGATGAGAAGGGAGCATGCACCCCACAGCAGGTGGTGGCAGGGGGGTGGAGGAGCGTGCGTTGCCCAGAGCCTCACCTCTACTGGTCTTGTTGCGTTCTGTCGGACCTGAAATAAGGTGACTGGTGGGATGCTGTACCCAACCTGTCCTCCCCGGCCAGCTCCCACTACCCAGGGCACCATGCCACGGCCTTGCAAGGCAAACTGCCAAATGGGCTGCAGCCAGCCGTGAGGCATGGCTTGAAAGCACGGAGTGTGGGAGTGAGTGCAGGACAGGGACTTCTCAGGCCGAGCAGGAGATGTTTGCACCTCCCCTCCTGCCAGAGAGAAAAATGAAAGCAAACTGGACCGCAGATGCCTTCAGCACTGTCCTGATGGGCATCTCTGATCTGTTAAAAAGAGAACTTCTCCCGATTACACTCTGTTTCCTGGGCCTGATCTGTCCCCTCCTTCTCACTTTTCAAATAAAAAGCTTGTTTTTCTCTAATATTTTGATTAAAAAAATGCTTTAAGACTTGATTTTTTCCATTGCCCAGGGAGGGAAGCAGTGTCTGGACAGGTGAGGTCAGTCATTTGTAGCTGGATCTTGAACCCGTCTAGCTGCGGGGAGGCACCCGGTGTGCCCTCTGGGTCTCTGCTGCCTACTGGAAGGCTTCAGCGCTGCAGGCCGAAGATCAATTCAGTGATACACTCACTGCTGGGCGCTGAGGAACTGCTCAAGTTTTCCATCCCTAGCAGTAAAGATTTTTTTCTGCAAGCCATGACTTTTATTTTTCAGTTTCTTTTGTACCCGGACAGCCTCATTCTCTTCCAGATTTTCTCCCTGTGTTTAAGAAAGAGAAACGCAGCGTCGCTGACACATCCCAGGTGAAGGCCAGAGGCTAGGAAAAGAATCTCGGTCTTTTTGACTTTGTAACTAATCTGGAGTGATAGAGGCACGACGGCCGTGAAGCCCTGTAATGCCGTCCTATTTTCAAAAGAACAAGGCTTTGAGGGAGGGTGGTTGGGGATGTCTAATCAAAGCGACGTGAGCGGTGCGGATGGGGAGGTCTGTGGCTTGGGAGGAAGCAATACAGGCGATTTTCGTGATCTAAGAGATGAAGTGAAAGAAGGCAGAGGGGAACTTCAGGAGATTTTTTTTTTTTTTTTTTTTTTTAACCCCCAAGTGGTTTTCATGTTCCCTGTGATGTTAGTCTGTTAAAACAAAGATATGCGGTCAGTGGCATCTGTGCCTTTACACAGAGAATTTCGGAGGAGTTGGTGCTTTGACACATCAAGGCTGGATCCAGGAGCATGAACGGAGGCTGCTGAGCCCTGGAATGGAGGAAACCTTGCGATGAGAGTGAGGGGGCCGTTCACTTCTGTGTCTGATCGCAGTCTGTTTTCAAGGTGTTTCAAGCAAGGTAGAAGTGGACATTGTGGATGTGGAAGTCCAAAGGATGGTGTGGCATTGGGGACTGAATTACAGCAAGGGAAACGTTTTCTTGGCTTTCAGTGTGGATGTGATGGGAGTTTAATCTTTGTCTTCAAGCTCTGCTGATTGTCAGTCATAACGGGAGGTGAAGAGGCTAAAACATTCTCCTGTAGTTCTGCAAAAAGTAATCTGGTGGGGGAAGTAACTCTGAATCTCAACTAAGGTTGAACAGAATTAAATTGGCAAGGCCCCTTGTTCTGCCCCCAGAAGGTCACAGTTTGCTGGCTCAAACTTGCCTCTCCTACGTGGAGCTCCCTTCTGAAAGTCAGGCAGAGAAACGCATAAAATATTGATAGATTTAATCTTACTGTGCAAATGAAGTTCAGGTTGAGCTGGTCCGTCGCATTAGCTGCTGATCTCAATTGTGGTTTCCTTCTGATAGGTTGACTTGTGATGGCTGGTGGCGTTAAGAACTAACCAAAGAGCAGAGCAGACAATAAAGTGCCCAGACCTGGAAGGAAATAAATATATAAGTTTTCTGTATGTCTAAAAACCAAAAAAAGTGATTGCTGAAAACAAAAGGGATATTTAGGCTGAACATCATAGAAACTGTGACAGTAGTGAGACCTAAGATTTTCTGTCCAACAGTGAAGCAAACGTTGCTGGAAACACCTTGAAAACCTTGCGCGCAGTGGGACCATCCAGCTTTGGCCGTGCTCCTGGAAACGGAGGGTTGCTTACGAGGGCTGTCTTTCCTCTTGGTGATGCTTAGAGAGCTCGATCTGCAGCTCCCAAAACCGAAATGATTTTAACGTAGCCTGTTGATTGCTCTCTATCTTGTAATAGCAGCGGTGGTGGTGTGGCCTGTGGTCTTCGGCCAGGGTCTTCCTTAGAGTGAGAGGACGGCTACTCTGCCTGCCAGCTTTTTGGCACAGTATGTTTCTGCTCCAGGCTTAGCAACGGAGGATTGCGGATCCATAATCCCACTGACAACAAATGCCACTGCTGCTTTTGGCAAGTCCTTCAACCCATCTCTGCCTCAGTTTCCCAGTAATAAAGGGGGGACATTGATTTCTCCCCCCCCTTTTCAAAAGGGCTCCTGAGGATTAGTTTCTCAGTATTTATAGACGCTTTTAAAAGCACCATTACTGCTTTGTGCTCCCATCAGTAATAAATAGCATTTCAGAGCTTTGACCTGTCGTGAGCTTTTAAGCAATAATATTGGTTGAAAATCCTGAGTGACTATACTGTTTTAAAAGTCTTGGTGGTATGATGATGTTAGCCAACAAGTTTAAGTCTTGGAGGAGAGTTTCTGTTGCTTGGTCAGGAGCATTGTGTGTTGATACTGAGACGGTTCTTCCTTTCAGATATGTGATACGTTGAAATATTTTAAATTGGCTTTACCCACTTCATTTTTCTCATGCAGCAGAAGACAGATGGTATCTGCAAAATACAGCATCTTTATTCCCTCCCTTACTTTGCTTCCCATCCCATTATCTCAGAAGCTCATATTTGTGATGCTGTTTCACTGATATATAGAAACCAGGTGCAGAAACCAGGTTTCCAAGGAAAGGAGAGGTTTTAGTCTAGCACTGCTGATGTGGGATGTGCTTCCATCATTTAACGATTGTGGTGGGCTATGGAGTGTTCATCGAGGAACCACTTGAAACTCTCCTGGATAAAAAAAAAAAAAAAAATCCGGGTTTTTTGTTGTTTATGTTGGCTTTTTTTTTTTTTTTTTTNTACTTCACTTTGAAGGCCAGATCCAAACGTTACAACTTCCCAGAACTTCATGGGAGCTGTAATTGTGGTCTGTGTGTGGCTCCTCCTTGGTGGAGCTGGCAGTCACAGAGCAAAGCCCTCCATGCAGAATTAGGAAGTCCCTTCCCAAGTTAAAAGCAGTCACAGAAGACTGGCTAATTTTTCAGTGCATGGTTAGTTAGCAAGAATTGAGGAGATAAAGTACATGAAGTGACCAATTTGCCATCCTGACGCTTGCTAGGTGAAGGTCCTTTACTGCAGCTTACAGCATTGTGTCTTTGATGCCACTGTAATATCCTCGCCACAGTGTCTTGAGGTTTTGGGGAACAGAATGCATCGATTCCTGCAGTTTGTAGCACTGGTGACAGGGGCATTTTGGCTTTGCAGGCTTGCGGAAGGTCATGGTCCGTGCCCATCGGCAAGCTTGGTGCTGGCAGGATGAATGGTACGGGCTCACCATTGAGGATATCCGGCAGCTGGAGAAGGAGGCACAGCTGATGCTGGCTCAGAAGATGGCCCAGTTCTGCAGTGAAAATGATACTGAGCAGCACGGTGTCAAAGACACTCCTGGTGAGAAGGATGTCGAAGCCAACACAGTTTCACCTGTTGACACAGAGGATGCCGCTGGTGACAGCGAAACAGCCTCTGGGAGGTCGCTCACCAAGCAGTGGTCCACCTCTTCCAAGTCCTCACGATCTTCAAAGAGAGGAGGTAAGATGCTGCTGATGACTTGCTCTTCTGAACTGCAGGGAGGTTGGGCTTTTGGGAGGTAGGACCATGTCTCCTTGTGGGTGGCACCTTTGGGACAATGCGTATTTCTCCTGTGAGTCCTTTTAACTCAGAGGTCTTCTCTGCTGGTGTTGCAGGCTCAGTCTTCTCAGGTAACCTGGTACGGGTTTGGGAATGTTTCTAGTCATTCCGTAACTGTGACTCAGTGGCACGTGGCAGAATTCTTATCAATCTCAAAAGCGGAGAAACTGTGAAAAAATGGTAGAAGAGCAGGCAGCAGCTGGCTAGCGGTGTTGGGTCTTGGAAGATGACAAATAGCAGCACAGAGAGAGTTAGTCCTTGTTATCCAAGAGCCACTGGTGGCTTTTATAAGGCCCAGTCTTTCACTGGTGCTCCCTTTCTGGATGCCTGCTCGTCTGCTGTGCCACAGAACTGGCCCGGCTGTGGGTCGCTGTTAACTGCCTCTTGTTTTCCAGGAGGCAGCTACAGCAGGCACCCCGTGCTCCTTGCCCGGGCTTACATGCTACTACATGCCATTCATTCCGCAAGCGGGTGTTCGGCTCCGTGGGTGCTGCAGTGTAGCTTGCACAGCAAAGCACCCTCATTAGCTACTGGGGACATTAAGGAAGGTACCCCAAAAAAGTGGGTGGGGGCTGCTGCCTTGCACTGGTGATGATGTGCAGTAGCTGTTCGGAGGCCAAACCTCACAGCCTGGGATGCGGTGGGACCATGGATCGCATTTATATTCCCTTTTAAAGAGCATTTAGGAAGCTTTCAGGATTTTGCTGTTAAAGCCCCCCCCTATGGATACCCTGTAAGGACTCAACTTTGAGCCCTGAATTTTGTCATTCACCTCTCCCTAGGCAGTCACCTTTTTTTGCTGTCCTAAACTCTTCCTCGGACCGTTCTGTACAAAGGGGTGAATCCCCAGCGAGTTACGGACAGAAGGCTTGAACCCTCAGCAATTCCCTCTCCTTTTAGTCAAGCGCAGCTGATAGCAGGGTAATAGCTCTTACAGCGAGGGGGGGGGGGGGGNGGGGGAATCTTGATTTTTTTGGAAAACCCCAAGGGGCAGTATTTCTTCCAGTGACGGTGGAAGGGGACATCTTGTGAAGCTTCTCCATCTCTCATGCACTAAATATCGTGAGTTTGGTCTCCATTTTTATTTACCATTTCATCACGGGGTGAATGAGAGATGAGCAGCAGTTTTACCTTGCGATGACTCACTGGAGTGAGCCCCAGGGAACAACATACCAGATGCTTCGTAAATCATTGTATAAAGATAAAAATGCTGGCTACTTTGCTTGCACCAGGATTTTATATTGATGTGCCCGTCTCTCATTCTGCTCTTTGTTATGAACCCCCTCTTCCACTGCTGACGTGTTCATTGGAAGCTGTAGTTTTCAGACCTCTTAGGATTTCACTTGAAGGTTTTCGCTGGTAGCAAAGCATGAATTTCTTTTAAACTGCAGAATGTCTCAGCTTTTACAAGAAAAAGTAATGAAAGAAATGAATTGTGATGTGCTGGGAAGTACGTCATGCAGATATTTTAATCCTCCTTCATGCTGGCAGCATATTAACATATGGAAGCAAGAGGGCTGTCTCGACTTAACCGCTACCTCCAGCTGAAAAAAGCAACGCCTTTTCTCCAAAAGATCTCGATCCTTTCTATACCATCCGAGCGAGACCTCTGGTGATAGCAGGACCCTTGTCGCCATCCCATATGTTATTATATGCTCTATTTTTAGCAACTATTATGCGAGTGCCTTGACGTCACTCCAGCGTGAATTAGCTCGGCTCTGCCAACCTCCTCGCTTGCTGCTCCCTAAGGGGTGGGCGGTGGGGTGGTTGGGGGCTGCTGAGCCAACGCTGAGCTGCAATTAGATGACTCCGCACAGGGTCTCCATCCTCTTTCCATGTGACAACCGGGTAACAAAATTAGAAGAATTTGACTTACAGATTTAACACTGTTACAACAATAGCATGAAACGGCTGATGCAGCTGTCACAGTAACCAGAACCTTTCAGCGTCTTTGTATATGCTAAATGAGAATTTGTCAGTCTCCTCAGGTTTTCGCAGTGTTAGGTTAGGTGGCTGCTGCAAGCCCTTTGTGTGCGCCATGTGCCGTGCAAGAACTATCTGAAAGAGGGGAGAAACCCTCTCTCTCGTTGTTCTCTGGACAGTGCTCCCTTCAGCAGACGGCTGTTCTGTAACAAGTTCAGCCAAGAAGAGTTCAGGCTGGATCGTTGCTAAATTATATCTGAAAAAGAAAAAAAAAAAGCTGTAATATGTTTATATTTAGCCCAGGGAACTCTGGAGGGGACAATGAAAGGGAGCAGCTCGGTGTGAGAACAGGAGGGCAAACAGGAACCAAAAGGACCGTTGGGTTTTCTCCTCGCTCCGTCAGGCCAGCCGCTCTGACAGCTCCCTACGAAGTCGTTGGGTAGCATGTTGTTTAAATCATTCAAGTTTAAAGTTTAAATAGATCTCTAATCCAATTTGTGTGGAAGCAATTTCCTTCCAGAAAACAGATTATTTCTTATCCAGGCTGCTTTGCTTAGCTACCCACCCGAAAGTTAGCGAAGCAGAGGCATGGTTTGTGTGCTGATTAGAGGCACGAAGAAAGCTTCCAATCAGCCTGCTTCCTTCCTAATTGCAAACTTTAAAACCCAGCTGATTTTGCACGTCCTACTAACAATTATAAATAGCTGCCATTCAAAATAGCATGAGAGTGATACGAACAGCTTGCTTAAATGTAGCATCTTGCTGGCAGGTTCTAACAACAGTAAACAAACAGGATCTGGAGAGCGGTACACTGACATCACACCAGCATCATCAGGGTTTTGTGTTTTTAATATTGCAGCAGTGAATTTTCATAGAGAACACACGACTCTTCCTCCAGCAAAGATCATGTTGGGAACTCTCTGTCTTGTCGATGTAGCGTATCGCATAAGGCTTTTTTGTTTTTTCCAGCAAGTCCCTCGCGCCATAGTATCTCCGAGTGGAGGATGCAGAGCATTGCCAGAGATTCAGATGACAGCTCAGATGATGAATTCTTTGATGCACATGGTACGTGGAGCCTAAATCACCATCGTTTGTTTCCTGAAATGGTGGGGTAAGAGAACGGAAGGCATGAGGGTGGGGGGTGAGCGGGGAAGGAAGCGAGACTTTTTTGCTTTGTTTGAAGTCTTTTCGTTTCTAACCAAGATACATGCAGCATCAGTGCAGCTTCTTCAAGCATCCCCAGCATCACCCAGCAGACTCTTATGTTTAACGCAGCAACATTTCTGATTCAGTGTGATCTGTTTGAAGGGAGCTTGAACAGTCTTAACCTTTGGAGCTGTATTTAGTTTGGTGCAAATGAGTGTGGGTAAAATTCAGCAATACGAACTGGACTGTGGGTGTGTCCTAATGATTCTGATTCAGTATGACTGATTATTTTTCTAATTTATTTTTTAATCAGTAGGAGGTATGATTAATTGTCCTGTCTGGGCCTGAAGAGACACAAGTTTGCCCTTATTAACTCTTTATTCTCCCATTCCAAGAAATACAATAGTGAATGCAACAAGGTACTTCAGGTGCCAAAATTAATCGGTGTTGATTCCAGAATTCTCAAAGTAATTTTGACTATCCGTATTAGGAGAAAGCTGTGTTTTTTTTTTTTCCTCTGTGCATGTGTGTGTGAAGAAGCTTTGTTCCACTGCACTCATTTTATATATTGTACTTAATGCGTATTTAAGCCTGAAGGGCTCCGTCTCTACTGACAACAGATGGACTCCTCTCTGCCTGTAATGCTAATCTAAGTTAGATGCGCAACGTGTGCTGATGAAGTTGGTGACCTTTCTGTGAAACACAGTTGTTAGAAGATGACGCCCCAGTTTTGTAAAGCAGAATTTCACTGATGTTCAGCTAAAGTTCAGTCTCAAAAAATTGATAGTATCGTGTTCCAGAAGAGTTCTCGCATCAAGGATTTAGGCATGCGTCTCAAATTCTGGGGTGGAAAGTGGCATGCTAGTGTAGAGTAGTGACTTGCACACTAGCAGCTTAAATGGCCAGGATGCGTGCAAGTCAGGGGATGAATGTGTCTCTTGCCTGGAAGGAGAAGGGCCAGCTTAGTTTAATTGTCTCTATTTATTAACTTACGTAGCATGTACAAAAACTATGTAAGGGATTTATTGTAGCAATATACATACAAGAAAAGAGGAGTGAGTCATCAAAACGGCATCATTGTTATCCACCCTCTTGTTTGCCTTTTTAATTACTCAGTAATAAAATTGAGATAGAGACAGCTCTGCCTGGGATCCAGGCCCCCAGGGAATCCCTGGTGTGCTCCTAACAGGCCTGGAAGGAGAATTAAAAAAAATGAGCCTTGTGCCACAGTTGGTATCAGCGCCTCTGTTGCAATATTTCTAGGAGCTTGCTAACAGAAAAAGCAGCTCCTCTTCTGCTAGCACACAGCGTGTCTCCATTTATGTACAGATTGTCCTCTGCAATCTGCACAGTTGGGTTTGAAAAGTCTGCCGAGCCTGATGGGATTTTGGCTTCCGAGTTGAAGCCTCAATGTGTGCGCTGTTCAACACAGCCCTCTCTTCGGGAGGGACCTCTTCTTGCCCCTTGGCCCGCCGATGCCGTGCCCCAGCTCCAGGTCTGCGAGCAGGGATGAAGCACCGCTTGCAGCTCATCCTGCCGGGGAGGCTGGCGGGGTCAGTACCATGGGAACTGGCACAGATCAGGATGTGAGTCAACACCGAGCAGAGTTCCTCAGAAGTGCTTCCCATACATACACACACATTTCCTCGCAGTGCAGTGGGCGTAACCTGAGCCCGAGAAGCTTTCTTGTCGCCGGCTTCCCACTCATCCTCGTTCACTGGCATATTCTGGTAAAGATAGTGACAAATACAGTAATATCCAATATCTATCCTGTAATAAATGCTAATAACGGGAGTAATATCCCATTCAATGATCACTTAAGCAGCCATAAGGGCTGTAATTAAACCTCTCAAGGAAATAAGTTTAATATTTAGATTAAGTTGCTGGAGGAGCTTCGAGTGTGATCTTCCTCTTAATTCTCTGCCAGCGTGTGTGTTGCGTGCTTGTGCCTTCCACTGGCTCTGAACAGGTAGCTCCGCACTCCTTTGTGCAGGGAAATGGGGATTTACTCAGATTTTTTCTGTAGCTGAAAAAGGAAGTGGCACGCTGATGCAAAGTTTCCAGGTCACTCTCTTTTTATGGTCAAAGTGTAAATAGAAACTCCTAAAAATAATTGGTCTTTGCTTGGCTCTGCACTTAGTCCTCTTTTTATATATATATATATTTTAAGCTATTGCTCAGATTTGCTGAAAAGATGAATGTATTTTGTAATCTTTTTGTTCCCCATCCTAGGATTCTTCCAACTAATTATTTTCTTAGTAACTATACAGCAACAAGAAAGGGGGAATCCTAGTCTGGGACTCTGAAGATTACAGCTTTTAGATCTTCAAGACATCTGTAATTACTGCTGTTATTATTACGTTTATAACTCTTTATTAAATTTACAAGCTCAGAATTTTCAGGAAAGAAATACTAAGCGCAGAACAATAAATAAATTAGAAAGCACTTAACCTCTGTAACAGTAAAAGATACATCCTCAATGTAAAAAAAGAAAAGAGAAAGGAGGGGAGAAAAAAACAAGGAACCAGCGACCCATACCAAAGGCATCTTTGTAAGGCTTGCATTGCCGTTGTTTGGTTTCCCGTGGGTTCAAGTGGGAGCTCTGGGGCTCTGTTTCCTTCCCAAGAACCTGCCAGGATTAAGCACGAAGTGTGGAGGCTCGCGCTGGGTCCGTGCTCTCACCCCATACAGGAGCCGTCAGGCTGCCGCTGGCTCAGAGGACCTCTGGTTTGACACAGACATTTTTGTGAGCCCTTTCTCAGCTCCAGACTGGCTGCCCTGTGTTCAGGCTTGGGCTGAGAGCGAGCTCAGCCTCTCGTGGGGGAAGTCCACACGTGTTGGGTAACCTAGCCCAGGCCAGCAGTCATGGAGGGTGGGTGTGCGGGGTGTCCGCTGGGGACACTGGGATGAATTCTTCCAGCACTGTGGCTGCTAATGGCCTGTTTAGTGATGCCTTCGCAGGGCTCAGCTGCTTGTTTACGTGTGGATGTACCAGCCGAGGCCCATGGACAGGCAAGGCCGGGCTCCTGCCTGTGTCAGGCTTTCACTGCGGTGAGTTAGGGCTCTGCAGCCCAGCACCACGTGGCGTGGGCACAAAGCACAAGCCTGCCTTCCAGTGTCACCCGCCTGACAGCCCTCCTTTCTCCCCTAACCTGGCATAACTTCTCTGATGTCTGCTATAGAGCAAGGCTGTTCATCTTTCTTGTGTTTGGATACTACTCCTATGAGGCCAGGCTGAGAGAGCTGGGGCTGTTCAGCCTGGAGAAGAGAAGGCTGCGGGGAGACCTTAGTGCGGCCTTGCAGTGCTTCAAGGGGGCCTAGAGGAAAGATGGGGACAGGCTTTCTGGCAAGGCCTGTGGTGACAGGACAAGGGGTGATGGTTTTAAACTAAAGGAGGGGAGATTTAGGCTGGATAGAAGGAAGAAATGTTTTACACTGAGGGTGGTGAAGCACTGGCACAGGTTGCCCAGAGAGGTGGTGGAGGCCCCATCCCTGGAAACATTCCAGGTCAGGTTGGACGGGGCTCTGAGCAACCTGATCTGGTTAAAGATGTCCCTGCTCACTGCAGGGGGTTGGGCTGGATGGCCTCTAAAGGTCCCTTCCAACCCACAGCATTCTATGATTCTACTGTGGGGTGTTTTGTAGGGTCTCTCCTTTATATGTCTCTTCCTTTTAATTACACTTCTAAGATCATAATATTTTTGGGACTCTGTAGTTGAACTGAGCCAGGGGATTCAGAAGATCCTGAGGTAGGAGGGAAATGGCAGACACGCGCACTCAGTGTGATCAAACAAGTCTCATCTTCTAAGGAAACGAGGCTAAAGATAGCCCAGGGAGTTCACGTTTCCTTTATTACTCATGCCTTTTTAGGTATTCGGTCCTATTAACAATAGTGATCCTTGTCGCTGCTTCCCCCAAAGACATCCTGCAGCTTTCAGACAGGTGTGGGAGGATCCCAGTGGCAAACGTTGCTTTGTCCTCTCCTGTACTGGAGCATTCTGGCTGCTTTAGCATCATCAGAAAGTATGGCAAGAAAACCATCAAACTTGGTACCTGAAACGGTAGCATTGAAACTCCATGTTATTTTTTCCATGCTTTAGGAGTTTTGTTTGTTTAAAAACATGCAACTGAAACATTTTGTTTACTTTTCAAAAGGTGCTTTGGTTTCTATATAACAAAAGCTGGTAAAGTATCATGTTTTATTATGACTTAAGCGACCCAAACGTTTATAAGATTACATAGAGTTATGGGGCCTTAGTTTTATTTAAAATTCTGTTCTGTGCTCTTATCTGTATAAATATTGTGTGTGTGTGACTCTCAAAAACATCTGTTTTTTAAAGAGGACTTGTCTGACAATGAGGAAATGTTCCCGAAAGAAATAACCAAATGGAGTTCCAATGATCTGATGGATAAAATTGAAACCCCCGAATGCGATGATGTCCAGGGTAATTTTTTTTTTTTTTTTTTAAGTAAAAGCTGCATGTGATATTTTACAGTAGTTCCAGGCAATTGTTACAGCCACGTTCTGAAAAAGGTAAAACTTGTTATCCTCATCTCACAAAAGGAGAAGCTGAGACAGAGCATAAAAATGACTGCCCAGTGCTGCTGAAAAAGAACTGCCCGGTGGGAGTTGGGATAGCTCTTGATTCTCTTTTATTTTCCACGTTGGTTAGGCTCCTTTGTGTGAGAGCCAGGATTCTCTCGTATAATGATGAAATATTCCAGCTCTGTCTTGAATGACTTGAATTTCTCCCGACTCTTCTTTCCTCTTGCTCCATCCTTTGTTCTTGTCTGTATCTGCCTCGTTTTTATTTTCTGCTCATCATTATGAAATTTTGAAAGGAACCTAGCTCCTCAGCCGGATCGATTCATGTAGCAGCACAGCAGAAGATGACACTTAAGCTTTTGTGGTACAAAGTCGGTCTGTGTAGGCACAGACGTATGAACGCATCAGATCTCTGCTCCCCCGGCATGGTTCAAGCAATTCCTTTTATTCTCCCACAAACCAATCATTTCTGACAATTGGGCAGGGATTTCCCATTGTTGCCATCCTTAATAAAGCGATGATACTGGATCGCTGTAATGAGAGAAAAGCTCTCTAATGTCCTCAGCGCTTACCGAGGTTATGAGAAATTGCTGGAAAATAAGTGACCCAGCCTTGCCGAGGCTTCTCAGGTGAGAGGAGGCAGGAGGAGGGGAGAGGGCAATTTGATGAAATAATTAAGGAGATGTGAGGCAGAAGAGGCTGAGAAGCATTGGCACAAGTGTCTTTATGGAAGAGCGTCTTTGCCAAATCGCATCTTGAAGCGCTGATGTTTTAAAACCTCTATGCTTCCAGGTGACTTGTATCATGAGACATCAGCAGAGTACCGCGTTGGCTCCAGCGTGGAGAGGCTCAGCATCATTGAAGTAAGTGCTTCGGTTTCTTGTAACGAGATCCTTTGTCGCTGGAATACGTCTGTGTGGGGTAAATGGGGTAAATGGCTCCCTTCGCTGCGAGTGGTGTGTTGTCTTTGTGTGTCATTCGGAGCCACACCGGCGTGCTGTGTACTTCGTGGCTAGGTTTAAGGGATTATTTCACCCGCCTTTTGAACATCATATAGAAAATGCTTTGTGGTTTGCAGGCAGGAACAGGTATCCAGCTGGAAAAAAATACTAATCCTGTGGGGATAACTGCAGCCTGAGGCACTGCTGGGTAGAGCTATCCTGCTAATGCCGGATGAGCTAGCATGGATGTGGGAGCGGGAGAGCCGCGTTACCGCAGCACCAAGGCGCGGGCTGCGGTGGTCTGAGTGACAGAGCTCAGCTGTAGCCCGCTCTTTGGAGATGCTCAGGGTCTTGTTTGGAAATCAGTTATAGCATAGCCTGTATCAGCGCTCTGGATAAAATAATAAATAATAACACACCCACCCGCCCTGGCTTTCTAGTCTTGCATATACAGGCTTTTGCAGTTCAGTGTCCTAGTGAGACAGTGCATCTTGGGGTGGCTGTACTCATCCTACCCTTAAAGCATCTGCCTGTCTGTGCTGCGGACACGATGTAGCTGCTTGTGGAGTGCCTAAGTTACGTCATGGTCTATCAAAGACCATGAGCGTGGTTTTGGTATTGCTCTGTGTGCCAGGCTGTAAGTTCATGGTGGTTTGGCTTTTTCATAATTGACTGAGAGCTCAAGGGCTATGGGGAGAGTGGGTGGCTGGGGACAGGAGTGGCTCTAACCACTCAAGATGAGCAAGTCGCAGCCTTAAGATTTCTCTTAGAGCTCGAGGTGGTGTGGAGAACTTGTCTTCTTCAGAGGGCTGTACAAACTCAACCCCGTCCCATTTCTGCTTTCATTTTAGAAAAAGAACAGACTTCAAAGTGAGATGAAAAAGGCAGTTATTTGTAGTTGTTCACAAACAACAGTCTACTAAAATAGTATGAAATTCCTAGCCACTGTTGCAGTGATTTTCAGGTTAAGAGCTTCCATCACCAAAAGGTAGTTCAGGAATCGGGTGTCTTAAGAGACTCCAGATCTTACAAGAAAGTTCTAAATAGCCACCTCCACCCCTAAACTAATCAGCAGTTGCTTGCATGCTCCTCACTTCCTTCAAGAGCAGAGGTTAATGAACTGAAAGGGAAAGGTGCCTCCAAATGACTGCTGATAAACTTCTGGATAATCTGAGCTTGGTGATTCACATTGTTCTCCACATGAGCACTTGAAACATTTGTCTGAAAGCAGAAGTGGTGTTGAGATGCTGAGCGCGCTCCTCCCATGCCTCCAGCCAGGCAAAAGTTCACTTTGCAGGCACTGTAAACTGGAATCAGAGAAGGTCTAAAGAGCAGGCATTAATACAGTGTAATGGTGCTAAATAATTAAAGGCCATTCTTATGCAGGAGGTCTGGAAAATCTTTATTACAGACTTGGACGTGAATTTCCGGTGGGCCGTGTATTAAGACATGCTTTAACATTATCTGGTAAAAATGTAAGCTAGTTGTTAGGTTGCTGAAGTGTGCCTGGGCATGCTTTCCTCCCACCAGCAGGTTTGTCAGGGGCTCAGTCACTGCTCAAAGGACAACAGGTGACTAAAGATGCGAAGATGAGAAGAATTTGCCAAACGGAAAATACTGCTGCCCTCCACCCCTCCGCACTCCTTCCCAATGGCTATTTCTCTGCCTCAATAAGGAGTTGCCCAGGATGTTATCAAATGTTGTCTCTGCTAGCACAAGGGATAAGGCACAGGAGGAAAGATCAGTGCCTGATTTTATATCTCAAAGGTGTTGGGGTGGGGGATTTGAGTCCGTGTGGGAGCCATGAACACTGAAAGCCCTGGTGGTGAATAGACATTAAAAATAGTTACTGCTCCATTGTGTTATAACATGCAACCAGTACAAATGGATGCTCTTGTACCTGGTCCTGGGGCATCAGGATTTGGCTTACAGCTGTTCTGGCAGGGCACTTGATGATAACCCACTCTGGAGTTCAGATACAGTTCCCTTCTTCCCCCAAACTACAGCCTGTCTGTTTAGGCAAGGAATTGATTCAACATAATAAGCATAATAAGCAAAAGACCTGGACAGCCAAAATAAAAACCTTTACCGTGTTCATGCAGCAGTCTCTCAGCCAGATGTTGGCCAGTCCTTGGGTCACGGGGTCTTGAAGTTTTTTTCTTTTTGGTTCCTCTTTTGCAACAGTATAAGCAAGTCTAAAGTCTTATTTATAACTTCTGTTGTAGGCAAACAGATGCAATGACTGATCTTTTCCTACAACTTCTTTCCCCAGTAACTTGCCACTTGCTGACCTGTTTGATCTCATTTGTTAATTTTGCTGAATGTGTTTTACTGTCAACTGCTGCAGCTGAGCTCAGCACCCCAACAGAAAGCAACACCCATCTTCTATTTCTTTATTTTTCCACCCTAGCGCTCACAAGTAATGTTTTTACTGCTGCCATGTTTTACCTGATTACAATTTTATGGTGGGGTTTTTTTTTTTTTTTTTTTACTTTCAGCATTCCTTCTACTTAGGACAGTCAGTTACGCTGAGGCTGTGTGTGTGCATTTGTGCATGCACATGTGTAGAATAAGAAACCTGGAAGGAGTAGTCAGGTTCTCAGCTGTTTTATCCAGGTGTATCTAACGCCTATTTCCATAAATTAAGCACATTCCTTCTTGAAGACAGTTTCGCTTCTTACCCACAAACCTGCAGATGTTATTCTAAAACCTCCTGTCTCCTGTGTCTAGAAACCTGATTTTCAGTCTACACTTATTCAGGCTCAGTTTAGACTCTTGTGCTTGCACCTGCACTGTCCTTTGACTTAAGTGCCTCTCTTCCCTCCCTTGCTTTCTTTACTCATCTCCACTGTGTTTGAGAGCAGGCATTTCATTCTTGAGTAACTTTGTGAAGCAAATCAAGCTTTCTCTGTTCAGAAAGTCTCCATGCTTCTTGTCCTTCTGTGGTCCTTCTCACACCTCAATTATCTTTGCGTGTGGATGGCCAAAACTGAACTCAGCCTTCTAGATGGGGGCTTGCCAAGGCCTTGTATCATGGCTAATACTGTTTCTGCTGGAAATAACTTGCTTCACAGACTGTTTGCCTCATCCCTGACTGGACTTGATGTGGATAGTGCATTTATTGTACGCGCCGTGTGTGAGCTGGGGGAAGAAAAGGTGATAAAATTTGCATAAAACGCACTTGGACCAAATAAAACCTCTTTGCAAAATAAGCCTTTCTACTGTGCTGTCTTTCATTCCCACCTAGGATGAATCAGTGCAGCCATTAATGCAGCCAAGTAAAATCCATGTCCTCCTCTTGGTACTCCATGGAGGGAACATCCTGGACTCAGGAAGCAGTGACCAGAGCTCTAAGCAAGGGGATGTCAACACCATCACGACAGTGTTTGACACGGTGATGAGGGTACATTACCCAGCTGCTCTTGGACACATTGCCATCAGGCTAGTACCTTGCCCAGCCATTTGCTCCGAAGCATTTTCACTGGTGTCCAGGTAAGTTGATGCTACTTTGTCACAGAGAGACATGTATAAAATTTCACTCTTGGTTTTTGGGGTTTTTTTTATTTGCTTCCCTGGAATGTTCTGCATGTAGTATTGAAAGCTCTGACCACGCTTTGAGAATGCGCTTATTAATATACTAGCGAGGCATTCAATCTCGATTTCATACTTAGCTGCAGTGAATACAGTAATCGTGCAGCAAGAGTTGTGAGATTGATTTATTCTAATTAATCCAATAAATACTAAGGATTTAATTCCTTGTCTGAGGGTTGTTCTGTCAATGTAAGTATGTTGTCCTTGAAGATTTACGTTTGATGGGAGGGAAAGATTTATTAAGCTCTCACCCATTCACAGTGGAATAAGTGGCCTTTCTATCCTGAGGCTTTCTTTTAATGAACCGTAATACTGACTGTAGTGTCTGCAGACGGTTTTCCCCTCTCTGTATGTTAGGCTGAATATTTCCAATGTCTCTTGCCCTATCCAGCCTCAGCCCATATAGTTACGACGAAGGCTGCCTGTCCAACAGCCAGGATCACATTCCCCTTGCTGCACTCCCTCTGCTAGCAACGTCATCCCCGCAGTACCAAGAAGCGGTAGCCACGGTCATTGTCAGAGCCAACCAGGCCTACAGCGAGTTCATCAGATCCCAGGAGGGCATGTCATTCAACGGCCAGGTGAGCCAGCGGCTGAAAGGAAGAGCAAGTGAAGCAATTTCCTTCTGAAGCTCTCTTTTCCATTAATCTCTCAGGAGGATGGTAACATGACAGTGTTGAGCTGCAATAAGAAAAAGTGTTGTGCTTCCATTTCTTTCTTTGTCAGAGAGATTATTGCTTATGCTCTGTCCTGAGCCTTTGGGATTCAAAGCGAAGTCTGAGCTTGTGTTCAGAAATGGAGCTACAAAGCTGTGAAGTTAATCAATTTTCAGCATGACACACCTTTCCAAATCAGGAATGCTACCTTTGTTACTAAACATGATGTCTGCTCCCATTGCAAACCAAGGCTGTTTAAGCATTCCCTCTTTAAAGGACCTTCAGCAGCTCGCGCTGGAGTTGTCGTAGAAGCGGGTTTCTTTTTTGAGACTGTGCAGCTGCTGCGCCCCATAAAAGACCGTGACTGAGCCTCACACCTCTGTGAGCAAAGCGACTCTCTAGCCCTGCGAGGTTTGAGCTATTGGACTAGCTGCCGTGTTGCACTGCTGTACTGTGATTTATCCACCCTGAGCTTCTTCCCAGCCAGCGCTGTGCTCGGGGACCCAGACTGCCCTCTCCTACCCAGGGGTCTCGGTGCTTTATTGTGCTTATCTGCTCAATACCCTTGGAGGCAGGACAGCTTTATCTTCTCGGGGTACAAACAAGGGGCAGAAGCCAGGGAAGTTTGCCTGAAGTAGCACAGACAGCTGGCAGGGACGGGAATCAAGCTTGGTTTTCTGAGGCTGGAGTTAGCACCGTGATCAGTGCTCTGTGTTGCTTTCACTTTGCTCCAGTCGGCTGGTGGGGACAGGCAGAACACATTAGCTCTGTTAGCTAATGAGAGTCTGCAGGGTGTGAGTGGATGTTCATCGACAGAATAGTTTTACTGATGAAAGCAGTGGGCATCCTGTTACTGCAGCTTTCCTGGGTATAATCCATCACTCCATTTAACTGTCATCTCTGAACTGAAGTCAAGGGGCTTTTTTTTTTTTTTTCCTCCTCCCCTGTTTCTGTTGCCTTTTTCAGGTCTGCTTGGTTGGGGACTGTGTTGGAGGAATCCTGGGATTTGATGCCTTATGCTACAGCAATCAGACTGTGTCCGAGAGCCAGAACAGCAGTCGGCGAGGAAGCGTTGTGAGTGTCCAGGTAATGCTGGCTCCCAGTGTCTATGGGGAACAGGTCTGCTGGCCACAGCGCCTCCGTGGCCCCTGTTTCTAGTAAGGATCTTTTCATGAAACAACAAAGACTGTATTCCTTATCAGTGGCAAATGTGTCTTAAGGTCCATACGTGTCTCAGTTTGGGTGTATTTGCTCTGAACAGGGATGCTTCACCCTCTGGTGTGAAGCATCACCTGCACCTGCTTCACCCGCACCCTTAGGAAGTGGATTGGTCTGAGATACTGTATTGCCCTCAACTGGATCTTGGGGTAGGTGGGGAAAGGAGGATGGAAAGAGAAGGTTATAATGGGGGTGTATTCCTGATTCAGCTGTCTGAGTGCTAAATCCGTATATTTCAAATTGCAGGATACAGACCTCCTGTCTCCTGGAATAACAGTGAACAACAGCTATTGTTCCACTGGCTCTAATCTGGAAGCCAGCAGACACCTCAGCAGGAGCAACATTGATATTCCCCGTAGCAACGGAGAAGATCCAAAGAAGCAGCTGCCACGAAAAAGGAGTGATTCATCAACCTATGAACTGGACACGATAAAGCAGCACCAAGCCTTTCTTTCAAGGTAAGATTCTGAAGGAACAGAACCAGCAATATTCGGGAGCTGAGATTGGTGCATCTGTGAAACCCGAATGTTGCTTTGTCATCCTGTGATAAGCAAGGTGGAGGAAAGCATTTAATTTAGATTAGAGGGGTATAGGTTTCGGTGTGTTGTATATGCAAAAAGAATTAACAGCACTATTGCTCAGTGGCACTGAGAGAATCCAGCTGCTCTGCTGCATCTGCATTACAATGGCAAGAAACCCTTCATCTTGTTGCTTGACGGCCGAGGCAGTTGGGTAACTGCATTTTTGCTGTGCTGCAGTTGCAGGATGGAGATCATAAAGCAAATGTAGAAACAGTGTGAAGGATGAGGGCGAAGCAGAACTGGGAATCCAGTATTTTAATTTCAAAGCATCTCTGAAAGCTGATTTTTGAGTTGGCTGGCCTGTTCTTGGGAAAGGTGGGGCTGAGCTGAGTATCCTTTAATTTTGGCCTAGTTCAAGTGTGAGATTGAATTGCAGTGCCCTTTCCTGTCGCAGGAGCAGGTTTATGCTGTCATAGTGGCAGGATGCTCCGGATGAGACATCCTGAACCATGGCTGGTTGGCTGGTTCATGGAGCAACCTTCAGCTGCACGTGAGGATTGTTCTGTCTGTGTGACTATTTGGCAAAGCAACCCAAGTCCTCTGTATGGAGCAGGGACAGGGGATTGTATTCTGTTCCCTGCCAGGACTGCTCTGTTGCACCAAGGTCGTGTTTCATATTTGTTACTCGCTATTGAAGCCCCCCAATATCACATTCCTGAGCTTCTTCAAATGGACTTTCAGAAACTTATCTGTTAACATAACTGATGAAATTTTCATAGCAGTCTTTCCATTGCCACTGATTGTTCAGGGATTACTTCTGTAAGCCCAGAGGCTTTTTCTGACTGAATCATCCTCTTCAGCCTGTGGAACTGGACAGCCCAGACCTTTTCCTCCTGCAGGCCTGGAGGAACTGCAGCATCCTTTTAATCCCTCTTCCCCCATGTCCCAGGTACTGGGGAGCAATCCCACCCAGCAAACACCATTATCTGCATTGCAACTGTGCCCAAGGCTGTTCCTTTTGCCCTGTGCCGAGCTGAAGGCTTGTCCTGCACTTCTGCCCCTCCTTCGCTACTTGCAGTCATTGCTCCAGCACAGGGACTCGTGTTGTCCTGCCCTGTCAGGGGCCCTTTTGTAAAAGATTCGCAGGAGAGAGGAAGTATCAAAGCGAATGTCGTCGGTGCACAGAGATACTATATTCAGGAAGACAGCTGCATTTACAAAAACCACAATAAGCTTCTCAGCTATTTTCCAGCAGGTTAATAAAAGGCAATCAGTCTCTTGTTTTTACCTTATCAAAACAGCCTCCTGTATTACAGGATAAAATATGAGTCATGTAAAAATGTATTCTTTCTCCTCCTTGTTCTTGACCTCGGGAGCACGGACTCAGTTAAGGAAAGTGGGCTGGCATCTTGCTGCAGTTTTACATCTAGGTTAGAATAAGCGCTGGGCCTGGCATGGATAAGGGATTGCAGTTTGTAGTTTCAAATAGCTTTGTCCTAGTCCCTCCTGCTCCCTTGTGCCTGCTCCCAACATGAAGCACCTGGCGGGAGCCTGGCAAGGACTGTCGGTGTTCAGTGCGCTGATGGATTGGTGCACCTTTACTTCTTTTTTAGGGTTTTATATCTTTTTTTAAATCTACCTTTAGACCTTCGGTCAAAAATGGGTCTCTCCCCACAGCTCAACAGCCAGATTCCCTCGGGGGAAGGGGCAGGTTGAAGCTGCTGTATGATCTCTCTCCGCACCTCTCCCCCTCGGCTCCCTGGCGCAGGGGAGGCTCGGGCGCAGTGATTCACCTCTTCCCCTCCTGTGTGACAGCAGGGCATCACACCGGGACCCGGCCCTGGACCTTATGCTTACAGCCGTCATTACAGAGTCATCAGCAGAATGCCCCTTCGGCCTCTCTGTCACTAGGTAATGATTTTTCCCACACGAAAACCAAGCCCTCATGCGACGCCGCTTCATGCAGGAGATTGGCAGAACAGAGCCAAGTTTTCCTAATGGGCTCAGCAGCCGGGCAGCCCGGCATACGGGGGCCTTTCTGTCCGTGCCAATTGCAGATTTCCACTTGTGCCGAAGACACTCAATTTTGTTCGTGTATCAGACCTACCCGCTTCCCTGGGATAATGCCCAGCAAGCCAGAGCAGCATCTGGAGATTACAGTCACACATTTATTTTTAAATTCAGTCCTTCTGCACAACTACATTATTTCTGGCTGTGCTGTACTTGTATTATTGTAAATGAGTTGATTTGCTTCTGAAATCCATAAGCTCTTGTTTAATTAATGCACACAGTACATCTGCTGCTTTTCAAAGGGAGAACAGGGCACTGTAGGTTGCTTGGAGCATGACGGATTCAGAGTTCCCCTTGGCTCTCATTTCTTTTGATTGCTAAAAAGACTATCGAGTTCCCAGTAAAAGGAGAGAAGCTGTCCAAATTGCTTAGCGGTATGAGCGCTCTCGTTGTTTTCCATTCCCCACAAAGAGATGCCGTGGGAAGATGGGTAGAATACACCAAAACCCCCTTGCACCCGTCCTGCCTTAGCACATCTGCCATCAGGATAGTCTTTCCTTTTGTGCCTTCATTTGAATGACGTTGCCATCGCCCTGCCTTCGTCAAAAATGGACGTGTTCTAAATAACTTTGTATTCCTTACACGCAGCAAACTTAATGCATTGCAGTCTTGTCAGCTAAAATAATTGTAGCTTCACGGAAGGTGGCTTGTTTTTAAATGTGTTTCAGCGTTGCGCTGATCTTGCAGCACGTCTTGGCAGCGTGATCTTGGGGAAGCTCATTCACATCACAGAAATGGGAGCACGCTCATTTTAGCTGTCACTGCTGTAACCTCCTGTTCCTCTCACTTTTGACATCACTGTTTTGACTTTCCATGATGCATATGTCTGGCATAAGTAAGCTTGTTATTTCCCTGCGGTTGGTAACCAGGAGAATAGTGCTGTGTGTCTGCACGTGTGCACCTTTAGAGAATTCATGACAGTGAGGGATGAGAAGGTTTCTTCAGCATCCTTTGGCAGTGGCGGTCAGCAGAGGTGCTGTCCCTGGGATGAGGCGTTATTTGCCAAAGCAGGAAAACAAAGTCCGAGTGAAACCTATTTTTCTTTCCAAATTTGTGAGTATTTGCAGCTGCTCATTATTGAATGGCTATCCCAGAGGAGGAGTGTGTGTGAGCAACTGCTCCAGTGCTACAGATGGTGGGGAGTGAGCGCCCTATTTCCACGAGCGCGGCAGTGCTGGGACGTCACTGCCCAGCCGGGCAGCCAGCACGCTGCCTTCAGAAGTGGCCTTGATGAGCAAGTGCCAGTGCATACGGAGACGCGGCAAGTGCTGGTGACCACCTGGGATTTTGACTTGGGGCCACAGAGCTGGCAAGAGACTGTTGCATTTGCATCATCCCTGACTCCAGACCCACAAACCTTTTATCCAACCCAACTGTTGTGGTATCCATTTATCTTACATATTTTATAGAATCTGTTCAGATGCTTCTTAAAGTGTTTGCAAACACCCTGTTAAGTCACTGCTGGTACTCTGTCTTCAACTCTGCACTTCTAATTATAATGACGATAACCCGGCAAGGCTGCCGTCTGAATCTGTAGAACCTGGAGAGCAGAAGAAATTGCAGCTTACTGCTTTTGGATGGTAACAGAAGAATCTCAGAAACCCTTTTGTGAACCAGGTTATTAGTGTTACCCATCTGTCATTTCACTGTCTAATCCCAGATCTAGGCGGCAAAGAAGCACAGCTTCCTAATGTGGGGGTGGATTCCTGGGATTTTCATCTAAGAGTTCCTGCTGCTTCTTCCTCAGTGTCTAAGCGATACGTGGATTTAAATCTCTGTGTTAAACCTGTGTATTGCCCAGCCTGCGCTGCACACAGGTTCAATTTTACAAAGAGATTTGACACCTGGAGGGGTGGGGGGGAAGCTAGGCATGGTTTACATCATCGTTATTTTTAAGTACAGTTACTTAAAAGTTGTTGGGCTGGGGTTGAGAAGCAGTTTGGTAATAACTTGACAGATGTGGCCTCGTGGGCAGAAGAGAAGTGGGACAGTCCTGGGTGCATGGTAAATACAATTTACCGTATGGCCACTGAGTTAATTACCCCAAATTCCCACTCCCAGTGAATGCCATACACATGCGTGGAAGCTGTGGTGCAAACTTGATGCACAAGGATATTAGAAACCCTCTTGCAGATTTTGATCTTTCTTCTTCTCTCTCCTCTCCCGTTTTCGTTTTCTTTTTCCTTTTCAATTCTATAACATTTGTCCAACTACTTCCACGAGGAAGAAATGGGTAAGCACGGCTTTCCGTAACATTTGAGAATAAGGTGATGGAAGGAACTCAAATGTTGACAATCAGAAAGCGTAGCAGTAACGTGTGTAATGGAGTGAAGCACTGTAAACCTGCTTTTTTCCCTGCTACTGTAGTAATTTTGGCTGGCTGGTTATTTTCTCTTGCAAATGACTGTTCTGCTAGCAATAACCGAGATTTTGACTCCTCAAAGGAAAAAAACATTTTGAGGAGATAGGAGCGTGTAAATGAACCCACTTGAAGCTTGGATTTGTACAGTCTAAATTATGCCAGTGAAATGGGGTAATTTTTTGGGGAGGATGTTTTACCAGCTAGTAAAACTACAGTACTGAGGCATGGTGGGTTGATTGGCACAGTTCCTTCACTAAAGAGATAGAAATGATATTCACTGTCAATCGCTTATCTGGCCTTCAATTAGGAAAAAAACGCGTGAATAGAATTTTGACTTTATTTTCTGTTCTTGTCCAGTTTACATTCTAGTGTGCTGAGAAATGACCCAGGATCCAGGCGATCTAGTAGCTCTACGATGTTGGATGGAGGAAATATTGGAAAGTTTGAATTTGAGATCACTGACTTCTTCCTCTTTGGTTCTCCCTTGGGTCTGGTTCTTGCACTGCGAAAAACTGTCATTCCAGCTCTTGACAGTAAGTCCTGATGTAAACTGCTGAGCTCACTTTGTGGATGGTGTAAGCACCTCCTGGTACAAATCCAGTAATTTGATGAGACAAACTGGTGAAAACCAAACATTTATATGTAATATTTATTGCACCATCATGAAGCAGATCACTCTGTGCTCTAGCCAGTACTGATTATACAATTTATTTGCAATGTACTTCCAAACATTAAAAATACTGGGCAATTCTTGAGTCTATAAATACTGTAATAAATTGTTTCAGTTGACTAAACTGGAAGATGAGGGAGATGATGAATCCTTAGCACTTTTTTTTTAACCCAACAGTTGTCCTTTTTACAGACAAATATTTATAATATTCTAACAAATAACCTTTTGATACTTGAGGGTTTTTTTTTTTCTTCATCTTTTTAGTCTTTCAGCTCAGACCAGCTTGTCAGCAGGTCTATAACCTGTTCCACCCTGCAGACCCATCTGCTTCACGCCTCGAGCCTCTTCTGGAGAGGAAGTTCTACCTTTTGCCCCCCTTTAATATTCCCCGTTACCAGAGGTTCCCACTGGGTGATGGCAATTCTGCTGTTCTGGGTAAGTCACTCTGGATCCATAGTAGCTGTCTGAAGGGTTATATCAACACTTTACATGAAATTATCAAAGCAATTGGGAGCAACAAGAAAGAGAATTGGCCCTATAATGTTAACTTTATTCCTGATTTACCAGAAAAGTAGTTTTCTTCCAACAAAATCAGTGCCTTGTGACCCATATGCCCTTCGCTTGTCACACAAAGGCCATCAGCTGCTGACAGTCATGATGTGGTGACCTCTCTGGGAAGGTCCCTGTCTCACACCCAAGCTGGTGCTTGTGGTTGGGACTGAATAAAACATGATTGACTTGGCTGAGTTTTGGACTTTGATGTTTGGAGGGCCAGTGAAGACTGGAAGGAGCAGAGTCAACAGTGAGATAATGACATGATTTACTTGTTTGCAACCTGTACTTTTTCATGGGACAGGCTACTGCAGATCAGTGGGCTGGTGACAGTGCCTTGCCCTTGCCACCCTGCCAATGAGACACTTTGTCTTCCTAGGACACCTAGGATTCCTCTGCCTTCAGTGGCCTCCTTCACTGACTCTACCCCAATTGCAGCAGTAACAAAGTCTGAAATGGCTGTGTGCATGCCCTTTTGTCTCACCAGGTTGCATTTGAAACAACTGTGTTTTGACCATGCCCTGCCTCAGCTCCCATTACATCAGTGCTCTTGCAGTTGATACAATAAAATAAATTATATTTCCTACCATCTTCACCTCACTTCTGTGCCTAGACTCTCATGGTCTGCTGCCATTTCAGTGGAGGCTCTCATTGCAAGGAGCTCTCGGGGAAGCTCACCACTGTGCAGAACTAAATTTGACCTTTCTGCTTCACCTGAAGCTTTGATTCCCTGCAGGGTCAGGGCTTTGGGGCAGGAAAAAAAATTGCACTATATTTTTTTCCCTTGTTGGAGGTTGTTAGTCAATGGCTACTTAAAGCCAACATTGCAACTAAAAGTCGCTACTATAAAACTAGATTTACACCACACAAAAAAATCACGCTGGCAAACCAGAGTAGAATATCAAAGCCACCAGCTAGAAAGACTGGGATTTGGTGGTTGTTTTTTTCCCCAAGCTCTGGTAGCTTTCCATTTGTTTAATATTTGAATCATGCAGAACTAAATGAAGAGGAATATGTATCTGGAGCTGAATAATTCTGATGATACTCTGCATCATTTTTAAACTGAAAATGCAAAGCAGTGGTCTGCTATGTACCAGTATCTTTAAAGATTGTATTGCAGTTGCTGAATCTGGAGGTCTGGTTTGTTAAATGGATATAAACTAAACCCCAAGTTTAATAAAGCGAATAAAATACTTTCTGCAGGCCCCACTCACTTGTCAAATTTAGCAAAGATCTTGCTGCAACACTTTTAAAAAATGGATCCACCCACAATTACATTTGTACCCAGTCCAGTTACAACAGCTCAGGGAATCTATAGCAACTTGAAAAGCAATTTGTTTTTTGGGTGTATTCTAGGTATCAGCTGCAAGTGGCTTCTTAAAAAAAAAAAAAAAAAAAAAAAAAAAAAAAAAAACCAAACCAACCAAACCTAAACATCTTACCTTCTTCCTCTTAAATACATTTCAAATCCCCTGTTCTCACTGAAGCCAGAGGTAGAAGCCCCGTTGACACTGAGCAACCTGCGTTCTGGTTATCGTTCTGTGCAACAGCAGGGATCTTATTAGTTTGCTGTGCCTCCTTAGACCTTTGTTGAGTTGGCTGTGTTTAGAGAGACACTTGCTATGTAGTGGAGAGGAGTTAAACAGCAATTAGCTCAACTATGAGAAGGGTAGAGTGATTCAAAACCCTCTCCAGGTTTGAGCCTTGTTATTTTAAGAGATGCTGCTCTGGTGTGATGAATAAAACTGACAAAAAAGCAGCTTTAAATTCTATTCTCATGTAAGACAAAGCCTCTTCATTTGCTTATCGTAAAGTAACAGGCTATTCCTTTCCATTAGGGTCAACATGTCAGTGTTGTGATTTACACATTACCCAGAAGGACTGTTCTAACCATGATTTGCGAAGCCACTACTGAAGTTAGCGTTCACTGTAGGGCACTCCAGAAAAGTTAATTGCTGCTATAATTAACCTATATGATTTGGTGATCACGTAAAATTCAGGTGCTCCGTTATAATTAGTTACGTACAAAACCTTCTGTAACACTGCTTGTGCATATTTCCTCGTGCAGATAGCTAGCTTTAAAAAAAGTCCACGATTCAGAAAGCCTCTTAGACTTTTTTTTTGTTTTCCCATCTGTACTAAATGTTGGGTCCCTGTTTCATTACAACCAACTTGCAGAGTGAAATCACATTCACATCCCTGCTTATCCTGTGCTTTGCACTGTGTAGGCTGTGAGCCTGATTCAAGTAAATCTCCCCTTACAGCATACTTTTTTCCCCTCGTAGTAAAAAGATTTCTCTGGATCTGCTGGGTATTTATGGATTTGGCTCATTGGAGAAGCTGGTTAAGAGGACGCCCTTTTCTTTTTTTGAAATGCTGTCGTCGTGCTCTCCTCTGCTACCAGTTAATCTCTCTGATGTGGGTCTATTTGGAAAGTCGCCCATGTTTTGTTTCTTTTACTCTATTTGAAGGTTGTCTTTTCATTGAAGACTCATAGTTGAAGTGCTCAGTTGTAACTGTTTGTATGTTAACACTTTGTGGCCGCATGTCTGTTCTTTGTCCTTCTGTTTTGTTTTGTTCTTTTTTTTTCCCCATCTGCTTCTAGTTGAGACAATCCAGAACAATCCCATCCTCCTCATGGAAAGTAGCCCTTTGGGTGCTCTCCAGCACCAGGACAGCTTCATGGAAACAAGTATCCCCGTTCCCGTACTGAATTGGCAAGATGTTTCCAATAAAAGTGCTGGTTTTGCTGAGTGTGTGTAATCTACACTTTGGTATTGTCTGTGGTGTTGGGTACTTGGGGTGCTTTTTGGAGATCATCCTGTTGCCTCCTGGAGTTGAAATCTTCATGCTGTGTCTCAGGCTGTGCCACGTGAAATAACCTTTGGGATCATGCTTGGGTATACCTGGTCTGCGAGACCCACCGTGCAAAGAACGAGTTGGGGTTACAGACTCCGTCCCATTCCGGCGTTGATGCTGGAAGGGCAGACTGCTGCCACGTACTTACTTTTTTTCCATCTGTGGTGGCTGTGCTGCTGGAAAGAGGCTTCGACACAGCAAGACAGAGTCCCTGGGTGGCCCTGCTCGTGCGGTAGAGACCGTGTGCAGGATCCCCTGGGAATGGGTTGGCTGTCTGCAGCGTGTGTCTCCCCAGCAGTCAGCCACACTGCACCGTGGCCAGGAGTCTAATTAATGTCTGTGTCAGAACAGATTTTGTCCGTTTGAGTATTTTGTTTGGACTCTCCTTGTGGCTCTGCTGAATACAGTGAATGAGGCTTTCAGACCCCAAGGTGGCTATATGTGTTGGCTTTTTAAAATTAATTTCTCGACTTCTTCCCTAAAAGCAAAGTTTGATGCATTCGTTTTGCCTTGTTTTCCATCATAAATGCTGCATGGCCTCATTTGTTCTGGTTGTGGCTGGTGCTACATCTGAGATTTTAATGAGACTTGACTTTGTTTTAGTTTTTTCTTCGCCGTGTGTCTTACTTGCCCATTCTCACCCCTTTTTCAGTGTTTTGCATCAAGAGCTTGGTTCTGCTGCCTTGTTGTCTTTAACAAGCTGACCCTTGCTGGTTTTGAGCAGTCCAGTACGTTATGTGGTCATACAGGATGGCAACGCTGCTGACTATTCCAGATAGTCTCTCCCTTTGTCTTTTGAAAATGTAGATGATTTTTAGGTATGCAGTTGCCATGTTGCCCGTGCTGTGATGTTCTGTAACAAAGCAGAGGGAAAGGATCTGCTACTATTAATTAGTCACTTTGGAGGTCACTGATGAAATGCCATTTAGCTGTCATCTGATATTTCCTGCTGTCAGGACAGAGCTTTTAGAAGCTTCTCTGCTCTTTACCTTGTGTGTCAAGAGCATAATGTGGCCAAGCAGTGCTTGGCTTGACTGTAGCGAGTGCTGAATCCCAGTTCAGCCACTGGACTGCGGGAAATTTCCAGAATCATAAACACTTACGGGCAACAGAAATCTGTGTTGCTCTTGAGCTCAGGGTAGCGACTGCAGAGTGCCCAGCGCTGACCAGTGACTCCAGTGCAAGCAGGGTCTGGCCTGCGCTGAGCAGCTGGCTGGCTTTTCTATTTTTTTTTTTTATTTCTTATTTTTATTGAACTTTACGTATTTTTGATTGCTTTCAGTATTTCCCGCTTCGGTGCCACAGCTCAGCCTGCAAATAGCACATACTGAAATCTGCCATTCAGATACCCCAAGGACTTAACGCGGTGCCAGCAGTACATTAGGAGGATGGCCCAGTGCCGTTCACTTAGTAGGAAACAATTAGTAAGAACATTGATAAACGAGTCCATAAATGAAAAGGCACAGCACTGAAATGAGAATTAAAGATCCATAGGTAGGGGAAAAAAAGTGATTTTGCTTTTTATGTCACCTCTTCTGGCAGTGCAGTTAAATCTCAGTCATTGCACTGGCCCGACGCATGTGTGCTGCACTTCGAGCAGCGGTGGCTCCTTTGCTGGGAGTAAGGGTGCTCAGGGCACTGCTCGAGCCAGGTCTCCTCTTGCTGAAGCTTCCTCGTTCTGATAAAGTCTGCCCTCAGGCACGGTACAAAGTACGCTTCAGCCAGTGCAGTACACCGGTGGCACCTCTGTCCTTATCTAGCGGCCCAGCTAATCCTGATGAAAGTCTTGCTGCTGCTGGTCCTGGTCCAGCCATCCGACTGCACCCGGGGCTGGAAGCGCTTGCCTGAGAAACCTCCCCGCAACTGTCAGGACCTGAGCTGTGGCTGGGGATGCCACCTCTGCAATGCCGAAGACGTGGCCCTTAAGGAGCAGGAGAGGTTGCAGGTGCTGGGGTCAGCCTGTGCCGGCGTGGCAGCATCTGCAACGTCCCACCCTGGTCACCGCTCTCCCCAAGAAAGCCCCCTTGGTTTCAAAATTGCAAGAGCGGTGCTGCACAAGGGGTTTGGTGCAAAGAATACACGGAGTTTAGGAAATACGTTGTTAGGGTTTTTTTTTTTCTGCAAGTCAGGTCCCAGGGATTTATCTGGAAGTTGCTGGCACTGCAGCTTTGGGGTCAAGGAAGCTTGGCTGAAGGGGCAGTGATGCATAAAACAGGTTTTCTGTCTACGTTTCCTGCCCTGCCTTTTCCTGGCCTTCATTTTCCTTAGTTACTGTCCTTTTTCAGGGTGTGGAGCTTGGGAAAAGGGAGAAACACAAGAGCAACCCGAGTGGGCTGGAGCACAGGAGCGAGCGCTGCTGTCGGGCAGTACTTTATCCCCTGCAGAGCAGACTCCTGCCGTCAATGCAGGCGATGCTAAACTGAACAGTTCAGTAACAGTAAAACAGTTTAGGCTTTCATAGGAGTGAAAATTACTCCTGTGGCGACACTAGCTAGGATGGTGTTGGAAGGGCTGTTGAGATTGGGTTTTGCTTCAAACTCGTATTCAAAAATCCCCAGTCAGGCCCAGGAAAGCGAGATTGGCTAAAAAGAGCAAGCCCAAAATACACTGTTTCTTCCTTTATTCACTTTCTGCTTTCTGGGCCCTCGAAAAAGGAGATAAAATTCAGGCAGAGCTAAGTGGAGACACGCTAATGGGGCCGGAGCCATGATCAACCCAGGCAGCACCACATTTGGCCCAGCCTTTTCTCCTGCGTAGCATTGCTGTAACGCTCTGCAGCGTCTCTTCCAGCTGCTTCCTAATTCAAGCCACAGATGTTTTATATTTAAGGGAGAGGAATAAGTTCAGGCTTCGCTGGTAGGTGTTAGTTATATCTGAACCTGGCGGTTTTCCTAGCAAAGCCAAACCTCTGATTGCATCTGACCAAGTTCAGGGTAGCTGGTGGTCAGCATCTGTGTTGGGGCACCCGCTTGATGTGACACAAGGGCATAATTGCAGAAGGATCTCACGGTCTGTATAAGCAAGGGAAAGGAGAGGGGAGGGAGGGGTAAGCAGGGAAGAGATGAGAGGGTTGTCCCAGGTCATGCAGCAACGGGAACGAGACCCTTAACCCTTGAGACCTTTGTGGGGTTGAACGCAGCTCCTGGCTTGGCTCATGTTCTCCGAGTACATACAGCCTCCGCTTGAATTGTCTCCTCTTGCTTGTGCTGGTGCTTTCTGCAGTAAGAAAGCCACGCTGGCCCGGTGGGGCTGGCTGGGTTGCAGATACTGGTAGCAGCCTTGACAGCCAGCAGCTCAAGGCAAGGTGAAAAGAGGAGGAAAGTGCTGAGAAAGTGATGCTGGTAATGGCCTTTCAGGCACAACGTGGGCAGTGTGTGCAGCTCATCATCAGGTCAGGCTCCCACTAGGGCTCAGATCTTGCAGTCCACGAAGCTTTTACACAGAGCAGCTTGTGGCCTGATTTTCCCTGCAGAGAACAGAACTCTTTTACCAACACTTAGCTACACGTTTTCTGCTTCGTACATTCCCTTTCCCTCCGCTGCAGCAGGATCTGTGTGGGCACAGACACTGCTGCTGCGAACTGGGAGATCGGAGGAAGCAAATCAGTAGCCCCAAGCAAAAAAAAAGATTGATATTAAAATAAACCAGTTGCCAAAACAACGCCCTGTGTCAGCCACATACTGGGAGGAAATCCAAGGATATCTAAACTGGCTGAAATAGGCAGAGGATGTTGGTGTGTGGGAGTAATGTATTCCCCGTGGCATGTACTGCGTGGTTGGGCACAAACCTGTGCCCTGGTACCTGGAATAAAGTTCAGATGCTGCTCCTCAGGTACAGCAGAGCTGGGCAATGTTAAAATGATAGTAAGTAGCTTTGCTTTTGCATGTTAGTGTCATACCGGTGCTGCCTGCTATGAAGTACTTGGTATTGGCATTACAAACCTCTGCAGTGCCAGATCTTGGGATATCCCACAGACACTTAATTCGGCCTCGTAGCATCCACAGAGGGGAGAAAACTGAAAGGCAGGGATTTTATCGTGACTTTCAGCATCTCTCGGTTTGCCAGTCCTGAACATGTTAGGTGCATTTCCCTCCAATGTATAAAGTCCACGTGAGCATGACTTTAAATCCGCCTTATCTGTATTTATGCACTAAAGGGTTAGGCCACACTTGGTAAACCTCAGGTTGGGATCTAAAAATCCAGACTGGCACGTTGTACAAAAGAAGCTCTGTTTTCACAGAGACTGAGCGCTCCCCGATCCGCCAACACCGATTGGAGATGTAAGTGCTCAGCACCAGACTCCTTTCTTTCAGTAGCCCTTACTTTAGTTTAACGAGTGTTGGCTGTATCCATTAGCAATAAAATACAAGCTCAAATTTAGTCCCTGCCAGGCATGAAAATGTTTTCTTGATTTTTTTTTTTTTTTTTTTCTTTTTGCATTAGTGCTTCTATCTTGGAGGTGTTTATTTAAGTCTAAATGTTTCAAGAAAACAAATATCCCCTTTCTGAGGTTGTTTTTTGTTGTTCTCCTTACCTTGGTTATTTTGTCTTGATGTGAATATATGAAGCGGTGTATATTCACATCTGTATGTATGACACATGCTTCTGTTATTGCTGCTTGCATAAGTCTGCCTGGATTTTTCTTTGGGGTTTTTGATTTGGTTTTTGAGCTACTTTATTTTGCTTCTCTCAATCAAAGACTGCTCCTCCAGCCACATGTCTCTCTGCCTGCTGTGGTGTTTGCTTTCTTTTCAAACCAGAGCTCTGATGAAATTTTTTTTTTCCCCCATTCCAATCAGTTCTGAAAGGTTTTTGCATCTACCAGCCTTGTTTGCCTCCTTCCTCCCCTCGAGTTCATCTTGCCCAGCCTCTGTCTGTTGGTCTAATATTTTGATTTCCCTGTTTCAACTTTGTAGCAGATGTTGTTCAGTCTCATGGTGCCGTCTTCATGGAAAGCGCGTCCCTGTCCACCCCCATTTCAGCCCCTCAGTTCAGGGGCTTCCGGAGAGCCAGTGAGATCAGCATTGCCAGCCAGGTCTCAGGAATGGCAGACAGTTACACTGCTTCCAACATAGCCAACAGTAAGTGTTTCACCCCCTCCGAGACTACCGCTCGCTGCCGCACCGCTCTCTCAGCACCACGCACCGGGCCAGAGCCACGCAGCGTCTGTCTGTCTGTCTGTCTGGGGTTATACTTTCTGTTTATAACAAAAAAATTTGAATTATTCCGCCTTCACCCGGTTTTGTTGTAGTCAGTGCTGCGTGTTATCGTATCCCCTGGAGGAACAGATGATATATTTGATTATAATAACAGGGGCCACTGCTGTGTTATGCATGTTGGACTGTGCTGGTGATAAATTGTTAAAAAAAAGAAAAAAAAAATGGATAACTCTGAGTACCATTTGGCTGCTGTGCATGGTGAGGGTTAATCCAAAGGGATGTTTCCGTGCTGCCGTTGAGAAGTCGTGCAGAACTGGTAGGGATCAGCACGGCCAGATTGATAACGCAGGATGCGACGTGTGGCTTGATGCAGATCACTTAAATGTGGTCCCCAAAAATGGGGACGAGTAAGCCCCTCTGTAATGCTGAAAAGGAAAATGAGATTTGGGTTATTTATTACTTTGCATTAGCAATTCAGTTCTTCTGGAGCCCGTAGGGCAGCTCGGAGAGTCAGCCAGTTATGACCAATATCCCAGAGCCGAATGAGGAATAAAAGGGATTTTTTGTTATTTTTCCCAAGGCCTGTATCACTTCCCAGTGGAGAACGAGAGCCTTTGTTAATGGTTCAGCCCCTTCTTCATTTCAGCTGAAGTGTGAGATTAACAGGCTGCGTCCTCAGGGACCTCTGATAACTCAGACAGAAAAAGGCTGAAAACCAAACAAAAAACAAGAACAACAACAACAAAAATCCTTCAGCCCAAACTCTTGTCCCAGAAGGTGGCAAAAATTTAGAGATACTCCATTCCTGGCACATTAGGCTACAGGGCTATGAACAACTCACTTCGTAATTAATTGCTGAGGTTAATAAAGCTCCCCGAGGCAAGTTTTAGTTGCTGAAGGTCAGGGGCTGCTGTAACTTCTTGCCCTGTTTGAGGTGACGCTCGGCAGCAGAAATAAACTACCTGCGCTCTGACAAACGAAGTTTTCTTTCCCGAAGCTCATCCGAGAGCTGATGCCGCACCCCCTGTGTGCGTTTTTGTATTTGTCCTGGTAAGACATCTTGCCAAGCACTTGCTAAATATTGATCTGCTTTGGAAGAAGGCTCCTGGGGGAGAAGGTGTTTGTTTTGTGCTGGTTTCTCACCCACGGAGAGCTGCCGAGCTGGGCCGGCTGGGAGGGGAAGCGGGGGGCGGCGGTTGTTCGTTACGAAGTGTTTACGCTGGGGTGATGCCTAAAGGCCCGCGTGACGCGACGGAGGGATCCTGCCTCTGCGAGCTGACGGCAGGATCAGGCCCACGCAACGCTTGCCTCTCTTCGCTTTCCCCGCGCTCTCCCTGATTATTTAGCTTCTGGTTTGTGTCATTTATTCCTCCGCGCACTTCACAGCCGTCAAAACCTATTTCTGAGATGGGAGAGGAAGAGCCCAGCCCCGGCGTGGGCTGCCCACGCACCCTGACCCCGTGTGCAGCCTGCCCCAAGGGCTGTCGCGGCCCCTTCCTCCACCTTCCGAGTGCCAACATGTCCTCTAAGCCCTGGGTCTGGCTTTGCAGCTCTTGCTCTCGATCTTGTTAGCGCGGTGGTAATGTGAAGCAGCGGCACTGAGGGTTGGATGTGGTCCATGCTTATCCCACAGGGAGAGCCGGAGGAAGTCCAGGGGGGCACCGCAAAACCATGGCTCCCCCCCGGGAGCCCTCCCTAGGGTGCAGCTTCCCTTGCACTGTGAATTTCTGGAGGATGAAAGTGGTGTTGCCTGCAGCATGTGCGTGCTGTAATAATAAGTGTGATTTCTGCTTATTTTTATTTTATTTTTCCTTTTAGAAACCAAACACAACCTTAATAATTGTAGAGGGTTTAGCCTTCTGTCCCAACTTGCCCTCCCTCACAAATCCCCTACCCAAACCTCGTCCAAGAGATGTAGGCAGCATAAACATGAAATCCCTTCGAAGGGAAGAAAGCTCAAAGGGCCGTGGAGTCAGGCTGCAGACTGTGCTCTTCGGATACCCGACCTGGACATCAAGACAGGTATTCTGAAGAGATCCGCTCCGCTCGACTTCCTTTGTCATGCGATAGTCACAGAACTTCACAGCAAATCTATGCACTTTCACTGAGGCACTTGCAATTTCTGATTGCATTTTAACAAGTATTTCTGTCACTTTGCTCCAAAGATCGATCATAACACGGCTAACAACTTGGCGAGAGCAGGAGTTCTTCCGGGCAGAGCTGTGGGGACAACGCTTCTGCCTCCACTACTGTCTTTTGAGCATGGAAGAGTAAATTCTGTCTGCTTCTTACAAAGAATCTGAAATTACCCAAGCTGGGGACTTGCATGAGAAATGAAAGATTGGGACACGACCAGGAGCTGCCAGTTTGGAAGACAGGGAGTCAGAAATGGCTGCGAGGAGGTGCCTGTGTGCTCTGGAAAAGCCATGTTGATCCATCAACGCCGCCCTCCTCCTTCCCGTGGCTCTTCAGAAAAGCAAGGGCCATTAGGATGAGGGTGGCCTGGGGGCACTCGGCACAGCCAGGGCTGGGCCATGGGGATGTGCTGATGCTGTAACCCTCTGCACGTTGCTGTGGTGGGAGCTTTGTGCAGGTCTCTGGAAGGAGCTGGTGGGTCCATTTTTTCAGTTCAGCGTCTGTGCTCGTCACCAGCTAGATTTCCCTTAACAAGAGGGGTTTGTTGGATCGTACCTTATACCTGGCAGCTTTCCTGGAAGTCCATAGAAAGGAACATTGTCACAGAGAAAAAACAAGTTTGAGAAAGTCCTTGTCAAAGCCCCAGCTTGCAGCCTGCATGCAAACGCATCTCCTCCTGTTGCTCTCTTGATCTGATCCATCTTCTCCTTCCATTGCTGCTTTTCCAGGCCAGAGCACGTGGGGGTTGAGGACTCCTCGCTGCTGGGAAATCAGCCCACGCCTTTGGGGTCTGAGGCTTTGGGCACGTGTGCATTGCTAGGGAGTCGGAAAGGATGCATGCGTGGGTAGAGTTCAGGGCAGCGTTGAAGCGTGGTGGTGTCCCATGGGTGAACAGTGGCTGTCGGTCACTTGTGTGCAAGTTGTTGACTCCCTGGGGGAGAAACTCTTCTGCGTTGTCTGTAACCTTGCCCGCCCAAGTCCCAGTGTATTTTTCAGTCCCACGTGCAATGGAGTCCCGGAACCCCTGGACACTTCTCTCGTTGGCCACTGCAGAGGCTGTGCTCCTGGGGAGGCTGGGCTGGACATCTTGGTTGCCTGCAATATGGTAGCCCAGGAAGGCAACCAAGACTTGTTGGGAATGGCCAATCCCAGCAGCACACGCTGCAGCACCCTGCCGTGTGGTGCCTTTTAGCATCTCACGTGGGCTCCCCATATTCAGATCCTCTTTAGTGTGACCAATATCTGGATGCTAAAGAGTCTTTTATTCCTTGGTGAAAGCTAAAGGAGTTGGATGCGGGGCTGGAGATGACCTGGGCATGTACTGTGGTGAGCAGAGCACACCCCCCCTCCCTCCCACAGCTCCAGGGAGATGCGTTTCTGTCTTATGTTTTGGCACATGGATTCCCAGGCTCATCGCACGGGAGCCTTGGACCCCTTCCCCGGGGTCCGGACTAACAGCCGGTTAATACCTGCCCTCCAGTGCCTTCCTATTTGCTTAAATAAAGGAGAGCTCAAGTGGTGGTGCCCCTGTGCGTTCCTCCCTTGGTTTGAGCAAACACGGAGCCCTGGGTCGGTTGTTCCCTCTTAGCAGTGCAGCCAGCCGGGGAACAACCTCCCGGCACGCCTGGAGCGAGGAGCCAGAGCCTCGAAATACCGTTTGTAGCAGAGACCACGCGCGCCTGTGAACCCCCTTTGTCTGAACGAGTCTTTTGCTTCTAGTTGCTGCCAAGTGGTGGGGAACCAAAAGGATCGACTACGCTCTTTACTGTCCTGACGCTCTGACGGCTTTCCCAACCGTCGCTTTGCCGCACCTCTTCCACGCGAGCTACTGGGAGTCCACAGACGTTGTCTCCTTCCTGCTGAGACAGGTATGGTCGTCCTCCCTCCCCCGATCTCTCTTGGGCTGAAAAATATGTTGGGCTCTTTGTTTTTTCCACTGCACCTTCCATAATTCTCGTTGACGCGTAGGGATGAAAAAATACCCTTTGCCACTGCAGATCCATTTTCTTCCCCTTCTTTTTGTTTCTCACCTGTGTTGTTAGTGGAGCTGCACACGTGCAAACTTCACGGACATGTGCTGTCACGCCTGGTTTGTTTGGGTCTGGGTTTTATCATCAGGGCAGGTTTCAGGTGGGCTCACCAGGGAGCCATGGAGTGAGCCCAGGGCCATTTCCTATCAGATCACAGTGGCAAAAGTCGGTGGCATTTGTTTCTTGAAGTGAGCTGTTCTCTGTGTGTGCAAGTTTGGATCTCAAGTCTGAAACTTCAAGGAAACTTCTCGATGTACAAATAAAAATAGCACCAAATACAATAAAGGAGAAGTTTTGTTTGAATTTGATGTGAGTTGATAGGCAGGGTTGGGCTCTCTGTTTTGGCTTTCTAAGTTATTGTGGTCTCCTCTAGGAACTCAGGCCATCGTCACTGCATTGGGATTTAGCCTTCGTTCCTCCGGTACAAAGCAGTTCTCCTGGGGCTAGGTAAATGGGGGTTGCTGGTGTCCGGAGCCTGACATCTCAGACTCTATCAACCTACACTTGGCCTGAGATTTAAATTTACTGTTTAAAATGTGTTTTTCCTAAAAGAAATATTTTTCCTTCAGTTCCTTGGGGATGAAGGGGAGTTATTTGCCTTGCAAAGCGTGAACCCCACAAGGAATGGTACTTAGAGCACGGGACTGGAAAAAACAAAACTAAAAGCAACTCTGTGGATTGTGGTGCCCGCTTCGGCACTTGGGTTTGCTTTGTGTTCGCTCAGCTGTTAAGCCGTCCCCGCTCTCTTCCAGCCTCCTTGCCTGCAGCTCTCAATTATTTATGATTCTGTTGGCAAACTTTCTTTCAGTGCTGTCTTCCAAATAGTGTGGGAACCATAAACAACAGAGATGTCAGCGCTGGTGGCAGCTGAGCGGTAGCGATAATCCAGTGAAGCCCTTTCTTCCCAGGCTGTATCTAGCCCAGCGAGACATCTCTCTGCTTGCATGCACCTTGCTGGATCAGCTGCTGTGAAACCCCAGCCCTGCATCGAACTCAGCCTAACGGGGCTGGAGAGAGAGACCTGTAATTGTGCATGAGTGGGAACAGTCACGACAGTCTCAAACACAAAATGCTCTACTCAAGAAATAGCCAATTACTCGGGATTCAGCCCAAACCTGGGTCTGTAGCACAGCGTGGCGTTTCATATTTTGTGGCTTGAGGTACCTCTCCATCCATTCAAAGCCTGCCGGTGGCTGCCTGGGTAGTCTGGCACCCCCCTTCCCCGCGCCTGTCTCTGCTCACTTGTCTCTGTCTTGAGACGGGGATTTTTCTCATTCCCTGTCTTCTTGCAGTCCTTCCAGAGCACCGCGCCACTTCTTCCCCTAATAAGGACTTGTTTCTAATCGCCTTTGAAAGTTAGCTCTGGACAAGATGTAAAAGTAAGCTTTGAATAGTTTTAGCCTCCAACGATTAAAGCTTATTAAAACAAGCCTAGATGGCACTCGAAATAGATTCCTGATTTAAATAATTTTCAGTAAAACTTATTATTTTGTTTACCCTGGATTTCCATGAACTCCCTCCCCAGCAAGCTCATCCTCCCTAGGGTCCTTTTTCCATTTCCCTGGAAGAAAAACAGCTTCAGCTCGGCAAAGCGAGCTGCCCTGGGTCAGACCACTACAGCCTGGGTCAGCTGGAGAGCTGCTCACCACACAAAAATGTTCAAAGCCTTGTAAAAGAGCCTACATTTAAGAGGCTCCTTAATTTTTTGGAGGGACAGGGTCACTAAGGACTACCGCCGATTTCGGAATTGTCCGTGCAGGGTCACCTCCCAGCCTTACAACAGTCTTTGAGATGTCCCCTCACCTTTGGGGTCTGTGGTGTTATTCTTCCCTTTTCCTTCTAGAGCTTAAGAGCAGTCTAGGTAGGATCTAATCCTGCTTCTCCATCCCTGCCCGCGCCCTGGTGACAGGCAGGAATTGCCTCCAAAGGCTGGCTGGTGGGCATCACCTTCCCCCTCTGATCCTTGCTGTGGTGCAGTGACATCCCACCAGCACAAAGGCCTTGAGCTCTGTCAACCTCGGAGATGAGGTCAGGATGGACAGACACCCCGGGCACTGCCTTGTGTGTGGCCGAGCCGGACCCCCGCGTGCCTCGGGGGGTCAAATCAATAATTTTGTCTCCTCTCAAAATGAGAGGAGCAAAAGCCATGGGACAGGAGCAGTCCAAAATGTGTTTAAATAGAAATAAGAAATGAGCGGCAGGAACGGCACCTGTCAGCATGAGGCTGGTCAGAGCAGCCGGTGCTGGATCTGTTATGGGAACGGCAGAAAACGTGCATTTGAAGGAGCCCGGTCCCTTGCAGACTGTGGGAAGAGACTAATGAGCACCTTGAGGAAGGACAGATATCTAAGTGCAGCGCTCGTCCTGCTGTGTTTGAGACAGTTTTGTACCTCCTGACAATCTAAACAAGCTGCGTCCCAGCCGGGATGAAGTCAGCGCTGGCCGCGGGCTTTGCTGGTTCAGAAGAGACCACTTGTCCTTGCAATTAAGGGAGCAGCCTGTAAAACCTGCAAGCTGACAAGCCAAACACCCGACAGGCAAACTCCGCCTGTCTCTGTCCAGGTGTTGCCCTTGCTCAGCGCTGGCTGGGGAGATGCAGAACAGCGTGGGCAGGAGGAGGGGGGTCACTGCGCAAGTGGCTGATGTGTCGGTGGGCTCTGTCTTCCCGCAGGTGATGAGGCACGAGAACTCGAGCGTTTTGGAGCTGGATGGGAAGGAGGTGTCTGTCTTCACCCCCTCCAAGCCCCGCGAGAAGTGGCTCCGCAAGAGGACGCACGTGAAGCTCCGGGTAAGGGTGTTTTGGGGCTGCGGCGGGGGAAGCTCTGTCGTGTAGAGGGGTTTTGATTTAGGCTGCAAGAACGGCACTGAAGGCGGCCAGCGCGGGCACGGCTGTGTCTGTCCGCCGCAGAGACAGAGGATCACGTTGCACTGCTGGTATATATTGGTGATTATATCCTACCCATGTAGTTGTGAAAGAGCGACCCAAAAAATCTGTACCAGCAAGGTCTCCTCTTGGCCTTGAGTCTATGTAAAATACAGAAAGCGTTGGCTGTGGGTCAGGGAAAGACGTGGAACGTCTTTCAAAGTCCAATAACGCAAGTTCTCTGCTCGGTAAATGCCCTTCGCTCCCAGGAAATGTCTCCAGTTCCCGAAAGAGGGCAATTCTCTGTTAGAGCTGAAACAACGTCAGCAAATTTCTCTGGTAGCTGTTTGTATTGCCTCTTAAATCCAAAGTGTAAGAGTTAATAGACAGTATCAGAATTGCACGTACAAACTGCTATTGAAATTGGCTCTTCAGCCACGTACAACTCAAATCCACCCCAGCAATGTGGGGCACAGAGTCTCGCCTCTGCCACGGGTCAAATTCTTTTCTAAAGCTGAGAGCTGTGGGTGGAGGGGTGGGGAATGGCAGAGAGAAACCCATGCTCCAATTTGTCCGGTTATATTTGGGATTTCCCTGTGAGGCTGTCCATCGCTGCAAACTTCTTTCTTGCCTTTTTTTTTTCCTCTCTCTTTTTCTTTTCCTTTCCCTCTTGACTCGTGCAGAACGTCACAGCCAACCACAGGATAAACGACACCATCGCTAATGAAGATGGGCCCCAGACCTTAAATGGAAGGTTTATGTACGGTCCGTTAGATATGGTCACACTCACAGGAGAAAAGGTACGGTGTCTGCTCTGGGGGTTGCGCACCATGGGGTGAAAAGTGTGGGGGACAGGGACAGAGGCGGTGCTGGTTGGTGCTCCCTTGGTCCCTGACGGGGTTTGCTACCTTTGCGTCTTGGCCAGGTTCCCCTGCTCAGACTTGTGTGGTGCCTCCTACCAGCAGCAGCGTTCATCATGGAGGTCTTTACCACCAAGGCTGGCTTTCATTCCAGCATCCTGATGTTTGGGTGCTTCTCAGCTCAGATCTGTGAAGTGCAGAGGGTGGAAGCAGGACCCAGCCCTGCTGCCTTCCAAAGGGGCTTGGGTGGAAGGTCCCCATGCTTGGCCTGTTCTGCTCATCTGTGTCTTTAATGCTGTCGTTGACCCAGCCTTGCTGTCTTCCCAGGTGGACATTCACATCATGACCCAGCCACCGTCAGGAGAGTGGGTTTACTTTGACACCGAGATCAGCAACAGCAGTGGCAGGATTTCTTACGTCATCCCTCAGAACCGGCGCCTGGGCATTGGCGTGTACCCCGTCAAGATGGTGGTCAGGTGAGGTACCTTGGGGTGCCGGGGCTTCGTTTGCAAGAGGAACAAAAGGGGAAACTGATGACTGTGAGAAAATGGTCTCTCCTTCTGGGGTGGCTCTGATTGTTGGGTGGGTTCAGAGCCTCGTTTGCCAGCAACGGGGACAAAGTCATTTGTACTCTACAGCTGTAAGAGGAAGATCCACGTTTTAGTCTGACTCCTTCATCATCAACAGCATTCAGGAGCAGGCCTTCTGCACCACAGACGTGTGGCCTTGCGGTCATCTGCAAAACTGCACAACTGAGCATATTTTAAAGACCATAAACTTGCCCTTGAGGGACAGAACTTTGTACTTGTGATAATTCACAGCCCAGGGGCTCCAGCTCAGCTCCAGTTGCTGGTGTTGAGCTGTGGAAGGGGGAGGAGAGGGCCATGTTTTCATTGGTGAACCCAGCAATGGTTTTCTGAGGATGTTTTTTTGAGTCACTGACACCAGGGCTCCAGAGTGCTATTTCCAGACCCACTTCCAGAACACAGAGGCCTTCACGCAGTGCCAGTCACTGCTGTCACTGAGAGTGGCATTGCTGTTAGAGGCTTTAGGCCGGATTGGGTAATATTTCTTCACGCAAGGAGTGGTCAAGCATTGGAACAGGCTGCCCAGAGAGGTGGTGGAGTCACCATCCCTGGAGGTGTTCAAAAAGCGTGTAGACGTGGCACTTTGGGACATGGTATAGTGGGCATGGTGGTGTTGGGTTGACCGTTGGACTGGATGATCCGAGGGGTCTTTTCCAACCTTAATGATTCTATGGGTGCTGCTTTGGGCTTGTGATGCATGGCAGGACTCAGTGATACCTCCTAAAAGAACCTCTATATCTTGATGCCTATAAATACCTGCATCCCTTTCAGGGGTGACCACACATATGCAGACAGCTACATCACGGTCCTGCCGAAGGGGACAGAGTTTGTGGTTTTCAGCATCGACGGCTCCTTTGCAGCCAGCGTATCCATCATGGGCAGCGACCCCAAAGTCCGCGCCGGAGCGGTTGACGTTGTAAGGTCAGCATCAGGGGCTGGGGCAGTCGGTCTGTTTTACCCTGCTCTAGGTCTGCAATCTGTTGACTTGTGGCTTTCCTCCTAGGCACTGGCAAGACCTCGGCTACCTCATTATCTACGTCACGGGCCGCCCTGACATGCAGAAGCAGAGGGTGGTAGCGTGGTTAGCACAGCACAACTTCCCCCATGGGATTGTCTCCTTCTGCGATGGGCTCGTTCACGACCCGCTGCGGCACAAGGCCAACTTCCTGAAATCCCTCATCACAGACGTAAGCCTGGGTCTGCTGAAATACGATCGTAGCACGGGTTTAGATTGCTCCTTGTCCAATTGCCCTTGTCAGCACCAGTCTCTTGGCAGCGATGTGACCCGCAGTGGAAGATTAATCTGTTCATTTTATTTTCATCCTTTTACTGCTCTACAAAAGCGTCTACGCTGTTAAATCGTGTCATCTCTGCTGCGCACGGCTCCGTTTCATCACTGGTCCTTCTAACACTAAATGCCGAATGAAACAGAGACAGCCGTGCCTCCCCTTCCCCACACGGGCACTTTTTTCACCTGTTTGGTGGCTTTCTGGCTGCCTGTGGTGTAACCAGCAGGTCTGAGAGGGCACGGAGCTGCTGCAGAAATGGCCTTGCAGCACCCAGCCTTGACGGGAGACTCCGCAGAGCATCTGCCCAAGCATTCGACCCCAGGGAGGTCTTAATGTTGCTCAGCCCAGAGCCTCAGAAAAGCTCCAGATAAACCAAGATTTTCTCTGTCTGGCAACTGAAGGAACGGCCAGTGTCCCAAGCACTTGTGCTCTGCCTTGAACAGCAGCGAAGCCCCTCGTTAACTCTCTTGTTTCAGCCCCAGTCATGGTGGTGGGAGCAGCTGGCCCTTACTCGCTGCCTGCTCTCCCTTGTCCTCCAGAAGAACAAGTTTGTGACCAGGGCCAGAGATTTCCCTTCATCTCCCTGGCCTGCCTGCGGCGCTGGGGGCAAAGCCGACGGGTCTGTGGTGGCACCAGTGTCTAAGGAAGGGCTTGGCCAGGAGCTGCTCTCTGCTCAGACTGGAGGCAGACAAATCCCTGAAAAGCAGCATGCTCCTTCTCCCTCTGCCCAGCAGAGTTAAACAGCAGAATTGTGTGCGGCAGCATGGCCGGCGGAGGGGAACGCTCCCCGCTAATGATCGCTGCACGGGGAGTTGCAAATGGCTCCTCTCCCCCCGTGACAAGTAGGCAGTGAAGTGTGCGGCGTCCCTGTCCCCCGCAGACCTTCAAGGAAAAGCCGTGGATCAGCAAGCGGAGCTCTGCTTTCGTATCATCATTACTCCTCTTGTTCTGGCCTGTAAACATCCCCAGCTCTGTTAATTAGCGCTTTGCACAGCGGTGCCTTATCCAGCTGGGAACTTACATAAGTTACTGACCTGAGATTCCCACAAATGCTACTTAAAAAAAAAAAAAAAGCCCTGCCTGTTGAGCAGCACGGGGTGCCCATATGTTCTGACTGCGTGTTGCTTTCTCTCCCCGCAGCTCCACATGAGGATCCATGCGGCATATGGATCTACTAAGGACATCTCTGTGTACAGCTCCATCAGCCTCCCGCCCACGCACATCTACATCGTTGGCCGACCCACCAAGAAGCTGCAGAGCCAGTGTCAGGTAGGAGCCAGCTTGTCCAAGCCCTGGAGGTGCTGCCAAGGGCCTCCCCATGGGAGGGCGGTGGGAATTTGGTCACCTTAGAACTGGTGACTGAGCTAGTGTTTGTCAAGAGGACAGGAACTGTCCCACAGACCAGGACCCATCACATCTGAGCGGCTCTGTGTCTTGTACGTCACCCCAGAGAACCTGGTACAGCGAACGCGTTTGGCTGCCGGTGGCTGTCAGGGAAACGTGTCCCATCCCTCTAACGCCTGCCCTCATCCCTCTTGTCTCGCAGTTCATCACGGAGGGGTACGCGGCCCACCTGGCCCAGCTGGAGTACAACCACCGCTCGCGCCCCGCCAAGAACACCACGCGCATGGCGCTGCGGAAAGGCAGCTTCGGGCTGCCCAGCCAGACCGAGTTCCTGCGCAAGAGGAATCACCTGCTGCGGACCATCTCCTCCCAGCCTTCGGCCACCGGTGGCGGCGCCAGCCACCGCCCCGAGCGCACCCAGAGCCAGTCCGACAGCGACAAGGAGAGGGACAGGGAACGCAGCCAAAGAAGCATGAGCATCGCCACGGGGTGCTGGGGCCGGAGCGCAGCATCCCGGCTCGAGTCTGGCCTCTTGGGGCAGAAGTAGCCAGGCCAGAGCCAGTGACTGTCGGCTGCAGCCACCGGAGGAGAAAACAAAAGGAAAGAGGGACGAGGCCGGCATTACGGGCTGGAAGGGTAAATATGGTGCTACTCTAATAACATCATGGTATTCTGGGAAGAGACGGGATGTTTCCCGTGCAGAACGTTCAGGCCTTGCAGCGGGAGCGTCAGGTTTGTACAGCATGAGCCCAAGGAACAGCTGGAAACTGGGGGGGGGGAAGTCTCCAGGTCAAGATCGCGCTCTCTCCTGCCTCCTTCTCTTATCCAGGTTTAGCGACTGTAAATACGTGCCTCCTCGCCTTGTTAGCCATCGCTCCGATACGCGTGACCGAGTGCTGTCCTCAGAGCCACAGGAACAGGGGATGGGGCTGGGGGAACTTGTTCTTGGTTGTCCCAGGAGTCAGACTGAGGTGCTCTGCCGGTGCCGGCACGGGGTGAGTTTGGGGTTCGATGAGCATGCCGTTTCCCCGGCACAGACAGCCCCAAGCGAGGGATTTATCGTGGGCTGTGCCAGGCAGAGCAACCGAGAGCTTGACCTGTACAAAGAGCTTCAAGTTCAGCCACTTTCTCAAGGAGTACGTGCAGTGGCAAAGCATAAAGATGTATCGATGCTGTTGGTAGAGGCAGAATGTCGGCAGATTCACGCCCAAGAAAGTGGGGTCGTTGTTATTACTGTTATTTTTTAAAGAGACCTTTTAGAAGCCGATGGAATTTAATGCATTGACCTATTAAAAGAGGAATACAAGCGATTTTGTTTGAGCTGTTACAAACCTCAGACACTTAATTTGCTGTTAAAGTCTCCAAATATTCTCGCTGTATATTATTTCCGAAAGTAACCACCGTATATTTGGAAGCAGCTGAAGGCACTCAGCAGCTAGATCGCATTGCAGTTCTCATCCAAATGCAGGGTCTGACTCTCTCAACACCCACCTCTGAGACGTTTTCTTCTTCCCAGGTTCTCTCCGAGTTCAGTAGCAGCTTTCATGGGAACTAGACTCGCTTCTTTTACCTGTAGTTACTGAACTGTAAAACCTCATTGTTTTTTGCACTGATGATTTTTAGAATGGAAACCTGTTACCATCTCATGTAGCTACACCTAACTGTTTGTAGTGCATGACAACGAAATATTGCTAAGCCAGGGTGTGTGTGTATATATATATACACACATATATGCATATACATATCCACACACACACACATATATATATGTATATAGTTAAAAAAAAACCACAAAAACCTGTGCAAAGTTTTTCCAGCAGTAAGGAGACTGTAAGGAAGTGTGCCAACAAAGTCAGGCAACCTTAAGAAAAGGCCATATCTTAATTTTCCTGGTGTGTTTCTCAGTGGACGTGCCCGAGCTGATGGTTTGTGTGCTGCTGGAGCGAGCCGGGGCTGGGTGCGTGGCAGAGGGGAGCTGCCGGTGCGCAGGGCGAAGCGCTGGCTGCTGGCTGGCACCCCCGGTGACACCGAGACGTGCGCGGTGCACGGTAGAGGAGCGGGAGCGCGGCGCTCTGCAGCAGCGGAGGAGAACAGTGCCTAGGGCGAGGGCTTGCCAAAAAAAAAGCCCCTTAGTCCTGTTCCTCCGGGTCAGCCTGGCCCCGGCGCAGGGCCCGGTTCCCTCCTTGCACACACCTCCCGGGGCGGAGGGGCATCCACCCCGGGGGACCCGGGGTGCCCATTTACAGACTCCAGTTGGCCTCTTCACGTGGAGATTTTATAGTCCTACTGAGCTCCCCGACTATGTGTAACCCTGCTTTCCCCCACCACACTTTCCTGTCTTTATATCACTTTCTACTTCTGAGGACCTTATTTATAACAAAGAATTTTTTAGACTGGCTGCTTCATTTTATTAACTGTTTCAATATGAAGTGCAGGACGGCCGCACTGAGACACACAGCACTGTGAACGCTGCTCTGCTAATTGGCTCTGGGCCACGGTAGGCAAATCTAACTCATCAGACATCCAAGGTAGATCTCACGTGTTCGTGGCGCTGGAGGGTCGAAGCGGAGGCAGAGGAGGGACAGTGCTGAGCTGCCGACGGCGTCCGAGCCGGCGGAGCGCTCAAACCCAACTGCCCGCCCGCCGCCCAGTGCATCTCCCACGTCTTGCAGCCCGACTGCAAAATGTTTAACCACTTCTCTTTGATAATTATTCAATTACAGAATGTGTCTGATGACTTTTGTTACCGAAAACTGACTTCCCTTTCTGCCGACTCAGCTTAGCTCTCTCTGAATGTACATCCAGAGCTCACTGGGTTTAAAAACAATGTGAATTGTCCCAGCTTTTCGCTAGTCGAATGTTCTATCAAACAGACGCCATCCGAGTAGGAAGCCAAGCCACAATCCATCCTGTGAAGTCACCAAACCACATCACAAAATAATTTCTGCAAATTTGGATATGGCCTTTGCAAAATTCAACTTTCCTCCCAAGTCCACAACCAAGGCATGATCTGTACATTTTCCGATGCTGACGAGATGTTCGCATTTTCTTATGTGTAGATAGTGTAAAACAGAGGCGAATGTAAATGTTCAACATAAAAAGTGGGTATATAAAATTGAAAGTTATTTATTTATGTAGAGGAAAAAAATGTCTGGAGGGACTGGAACCTTCAGGGTTTATTAATATTTAAAAATGTAGCTTTTTGTTTCAGGCATTATGTACAAAGCAATTATTTTATGGACCAAGTTTAATGTAACTGTCAATGAATGCAGAAGTGCAATATTATACTCACCTCTCCATCACTTCATGTTCTGAACAGCTACTAACCAGTTAGACTGACAATCATAGCACCTCCGTCCTCATCCTTTGTTGAGCTTCTTGAAACTTGCCCGGGTCCTTTCCCTGGCCCCCCATCTGTTGCCATTGTACGGATCCAACGCGGAGAAGCAATTGTAGAGCAGGACCTTTATTGCTGCAATAATACCAGATGAGGTGGGTGTAGTTACCAGGAAATATGCCAATAAGTTTTTCCTCCACCGATTCAGTCCATCATAGTCTACATCAATCTATCCTCAGCCGCCCCCATCTGGCACTCATCTATCTGAAGCAAAGATCAACGTGCTACTCACTCAAAGAACAATAGCAATAGTTTAACTCTGTGTTTATAACCTGTTTGTTCCGAGCTGTTTTGGAGAGCAATGCATGTGACCCGATGCCTTTCCACCTGTATGGAAGAGGATCCGTTTGGATGCAGTGAGGGAAAGCTGAATGTATATTCCATCCTTACTAAAGGGGCACTGTCAGGTTAAAGACCTAATTTATCTTGTTTGCTTCAAAATGAAAGAATACCGAGTTTCTTGTACTCCTCCCTATCGCCTGCCGTTGTCGGGGCAGCCATCGGGGCGACCGGCGACAGCCGTGCCGCTCCTGCTGCAGCCCACGTCCTGTTCTCGCACACTAGCACAATACAGCCCGCGCTGCGCAGGCTGCCTCGGTCTTTTTTTTAATTATTATTTATTTTCTAATTGTTTCCATGGGAATTAAACTCCGCTGTGGAGCTCAGATTTTTTATAAAAAGCAGCTTTTTGTATTACTGCACTATCGGGCCAGACTTTCTACCTGACGCTGTCCCTTTAAAGTCTTTTAGAAATAAAACGAGGAGCCCATGCATTCCCTCCGAGTTGTTTCCTGGGTTTGCTAGATCACTCAGTCAGATGAGGCGAAATTCTAATACCAAAAACGTTTACAGTGTCCGATACGCGAGCCGAGAGCAGTAACTAGCCAAAGGGTTACTAACGAACTCCCGCTCCGCCCAGCAGCCGCCGTGCTTGCTGTAGCAGCCCCTTCTTCAGGTATCGCCACCGTTTGCTGCATTTCCTATTAGTTCTAGAAGCCTTACGGTCCCCTCCCTGTCCTCAGCACCCTCTGCCTGTTGATACCCTCGACTGTCAATTTTATATTCCAACGATGTTATATTTTATTTATAAAAAATCGCTTTAGGGGTAACAGATGTGTGTGTGTGGGGAACCACCGGAGGGCATGCCCGAGGGCGCCGGCAGCCGCGCTGGGTACGCCCCTGTGTGTACAGTACCGTGCCGATGCCTCGCTTGCGTGTGACAAACCTTCTGTACGACTTCCTTCTCCTCCTTGCTGTTAGTGCATCGTTCCAATGCCTGGGTGTGCTTTGTGTACAGTATCATTGTGAGTTACACAGATTAAAGAAATGGGAAGGCTCTTCTCTGTCTGCTTTGTGGTTTTTTTTTTTTTTTTGGGAGACTCTAGAAAAACAGACAAGTCACAAAACCAGGGACGTGAGCAGGCACCAGTTTAATGGGGGTTACAGCGATGAACAGAACATGGAAACCCTCCACGCAGATCAGTCCTACAGGACCCATTTGTCCTTTAACCCATTTGTCCTTTTTTGTTTGGTTGGTTTTTGGGGTTTTTTTGCTTTTTCAGAGTTTGTGTATTTACAGACTTTGTACTGGGGGAAAGGCCAGCTGCTCGCTTCACAGCAGCCACGGGCACAGGTCCCAAGAAGCTCAGAACCCTAACGCTGCCCAGGGCCTGCGCTGTGGGGAAGGGACAGGAGTCACATGCAGGAACAGACAGCAAGGCCAAGCCAGCCCCCTGCAAAGCACGCCTGCCCGCACCCCATGCGCTGTGCCAGGCCTGCGCTCCCCCAGCACCACCCGATGAGATGAAGCTGCAGAAAGGCTGAGCAAAGCCCCCGGGGCACAGCGGAGAGCGGCACTTGAAGGTGCAGAGGCGAGCTGCAGCCTGAGCAGAGCCATGCAGCGGCACAGCCGCTCCTCTCGGAGCGGGGCAGGTGAGTGCCTGCAGCACCGCGTAAGCACAGGGCATGCAGATCCAGCAAGGAAGGGGCCAAAAGCAGCCCCCGAAGGGAAGAAGTGGCAGCCAGCTGTGTATTTTGCAGCCCTAGCACATACCCTGTCCTGGCCACAGCGTTGGCTCCTGCCCACCAAAGCCCAGAGCTGAGGGGCAGCGGCACCTCTAGGTGCTCAGCGCCAGCAAGCCTGTCCCCTGCGTGCTGCTGGGCTCCTCCGGCCTCAAAAGGGGCATCGGGGCAAGCAGGTCCAAGTGTGTTACAGCCACGCTGGCCCCAGTCAGGAGAGGGAGGGGAGAAGCTGTTTGCTGGGAGACGAACCATTAAAGTCTCTCTCCTTCCCAGTCAATGACTTACAGAGCGGCTGGAAACTGCCCCGGGGGAGCATCCTGACACGGTGGTGTCTGCACGGTCCAGAGACAGAGGCTCACGCCCGGGCTGGCGCCAGCAGCAGGACAGGCTCCCGGCATGGCTGGCGCTCGTGCGCTCACTGCAGCATCCCCGTCCTCACCTGGAAGGCCAGCCCGTCCCCCCGGGTGGCTTGCTGCGAAGGGAGAGACACGGGTGCTCACAGCACTGCCTGCCCAAGGATGAAGGCCCACCAGCACCCGCCCATGGGGGCCCCTGCAGAGCCGCCAGGGCTCGGTTTGCCCTGGTAGAGTCAGTGGGGTCCCAGGGAGGCAAGACAGTGCCTCTGGGTGCAGCAGCTCCCCAGCTGTGCCCACCCACCCGTGGCAAGTCCCCACTACCTTGTTAATCTCCTTGTGTCTCTCCTTGCTGACGATTTCTTCCAGTACTTCTCCATCTCCTTTAATAAGCCTGGAAGACAAGCACAGGCCCACGAGCCGTGAGGGCTACTGGCAAATTCCTGCCAGCCACGCTGTTTCCCAGCCGCAGAAGGTGCTGACCCCCCACCCCACCCCGAGGGCTGCTGGTGCGCCCCAGCTCAGGCACGCAGCCACCAGCTCCCGCACAGGGGTACGTGCCCGGGACCAGGTGCTGCACCTCCGGGCAAGGCCAGTAACAACCTACCCCTGAAGTTGCATTAGGTGACTTTTTCTGGCCGTATCAAGCTTAAATAGCACGGCAGGCTTTTTCGTTGCTCTTGGGGGATTAATGTCCCCACACTGCAGCAAGGCCAGGTGCGGTCCACCGAGAAATCAGCATCCCCCTGCATGGGCCAGCCGTCCCTGCCCCAGGCGGTGGGCACGGTCTGCTGTGTGCACAACCAGCCACGCTTGCACACGGCAGGAGAAAACACTCGCAATAAAAGCATCTCCTGCCACCCCACCATCTGTAGAGGCTTCGCTGTCAACAGCAGCGGCCCCAGCCCCTGCGAAACCCCTTCTTTTTTTTTTTTTTTTCCACAGAGAGTTCAGGTCTGGTCCTGGCTGCCCCAGGAAACTGCAGAGTCATTCAGAAACGGGAGCCAGTTTGGGCCTGAAAAGCAGCCAGACTGGGGAGCATCTTGCTGAGCAAATTCCAAGCAGTGTCGGAGGCAGCTCACACCTCCAAACACGAACAGAAATTTAATTGTCTTCATTACATGCCTTACGGGGAACCGACCTTTGTTCCACACCTCCCCGAGCCCTGCAGGCTGCCTTCTATTTTAAGACTGGACTTGTCATACCCAATTCTCTTTGGCATGATGTTTTCTGCTTGCCGAGAAGATGCAGTTTATTAAAAACTGGGTCATTTCTATTTGGCAGCTAAACAAACTTCGGTTTGATTGTTGGCTGTAACCCCAAGGGGCACACACACTCCCTCCTCACTTGCACCCAGGTGCTAATCGGGGCTGAGTGCGTGTGTGCTTCGGAGCTGAAAGGCAAGTGCGTGAAGCAGTGGGTAAGGAGGTGTCAGTCACCCCTCTGGCTCCCGCTCTGCCCCTGCTTGCAGAGTCCCAGTTAATGGGAAGAAGCTGAACCCTTCACAGCGCAAAGAACAACCCTCCTGCCTCCAGCAGCAAGTTGCTCTGCTGTCTGCATCCCACAGCTCTGGGCTGGGACGCAGCCTGGTGCCCCTTGCATGGAGCCCCAGCACGATTTGATAATTTGGTGTCAAACATGTCACTTTCTGGGTAAGTTACACCAGGTCTGACAGGAGGGGATCTGCGAGGGGTCGGCTCAGGCCTTTGCTGCTGACGGGGACCTGGGTCCGCGCACGGTACTGCAGTGCCGTGGACCGGCATCCTCCAGGACTCCGACCCACACAACATGGATAGGGATGGACAACCTGCCTCCCTTTTCCCCAGGGATCATACCTGGTTCTCCCTGTTTCAGGATCCACGACTCTCCTTATGACACTCTGCCTCGCGTCCCATTCTTCCTTTGTCATTGGCTTCATAGCCTGGATTCGGGATTTTTGTTCGTCTGTCAAAACTGGAATGCATCAGGTTCGTCAGAGCCGTGTTCGTGGGGCCGGCTCCTGGCTGAGGGGCACAGCACCACGCCTGACACGCGCACACACGCCGCGCCAGTTTCCCAGCGGTACTCGGGGTTCAGTGATGAACCACGCGAAGGAAGGGCCGCTTCACGTCCCCAAGCCAGTACCAGCTTTGCCAGTTTGTTACTGCTGACTGTGACCTTCCATCTGGCATCTTTTTTTCCTGCTCACATCTATAAACTACATCTAAACACTTCCCAAATGACTCTGAACATGGCTCCTTACATTTACTTGGTGTGGCTCGAAGGTGGCCACAGTGGTAGGCGGGAGGAGGTCAGGAGCTCCTCTCTGTACACAGCCCTGCTTCCCTCAGACGCCTCGCGTGGGTCCCAGGAAGGGCGACATGCGAGCATCTTTCCCCAGCGCGACACCTGTGCGCCCTGGCTTCAGCAGGAGGGAAACACCATCGTTACCTGGTCCGGAGTCCACCAGTGACTCCTTGTGCCACTGCTCCAGCGAGGGGCCGGGCGCCACTTCTCCCTTGGCTTTCTCCTCCTTAGCCCTTTCCTTTGACTTCTTTTTTGATTTCTTCTTTATTCTCTTCTTCTTCTTCTTCTTCTTCTTGTCTTTCTGTTTCGCTCGCCTTTTTTTGCCATGTCGACTCTTCTTTGTTTTGGAGTCACTGTCACTGGAGTCATCAGAAGAGGAGCTGGAGGAAGAGGAAGATGAGGAAGAGCTCGTGGATGAAGATGCTGTCTCAGAGGAAGAGGTACTTGCCTTCCTCTTCTTTTTGTCCTTTCCTTCCTTCTTCTTTTCTGCAATACATAAGAAGAGGTTGAGCGGAGCAGCTCTGACCCCACGGCAGCAGGGATGCCGTTCATCCCCCGCCCAGCCTGGTTTCTTTCTTACCTGAACAGCAAAGCCCCCAAAGCCAGGGCAAAGCCCCCTCTGTGCCAACACCTTTAACACATCACAGCGTGCAGCACCACGCTGCCAGCCCAGCACGCAGAGGGGCTGCAGGGCTCCACACTTGACAGAATGGAACTAAAACGGGCACAAAGCGCGCAGCAAGGCAACAGACACCGATTTAGCTAAAGGCAGGGACCCTCTTCTCCCACCTGGGCCTCCTCTGTGCACCTGCCCCAGGAAAATGTGGTGAAAGCGTGGGGTCGCGGGCCTTTCCCCTACCTTCCCTAGCTGCCTCTGAGCTCGACTTGTGTTTGTGAGACCCAGAGGTCCGCTTCCTTGGAGGGGAGCTGCTGCTCCGGCGTGAGTCCTTGCTGCTTTTCCTCCTTTTCTTCTCCTTCCTCTCCTGTCTGCTCCGAGAATTGCTTTTGCTCCTGCTTCGCGATCGCTTCCGAGACTGGCTGTGGGCCATCATGCGTCAGCCCCTGGAGGGAACGGGTCACGTCAGTGCCATGGGGGAGACCACCCTCGCTCAGCAGCCCCAAAATCCTTAAACCCAACCCTGAGCCAACCAGCTCTGGAAGACCTGCTCCCGAGTCCCCCTCTGAAGATGATGCTCGTGCCTGCTCTCGCTGAGCTCCCAACGCACAGGGGCAGGTTGGGGTTACCCATCACACAGCTGTGGCTAAAATGAATTTTGCCAACCCACAAAATGGAGCCTTCAGCAGAGAGCTGGGGCCGCGCAGGGACAGCACTGCCATCCCTGGGCAGCCCTCGCCCACCTCAAGACAACCGTCTCTAAGCAGGTTGGGTATGAAACCCCCACCAGGCTTTCCCCGCGTTTCTCGTGTTTGTCCCTAGATGTGATGACAAAGAGGGAATCGGGCTGATCCCCGCCGGGGTCGGGGTTTGCAGGCAACGCTGTGCCCCATGGCCCCGGGGCCAACCCCCGGCAGCCACGGGCTGTGACCGCCCCGTGGGGCTGGGAGCCATCGGGAGGAGGTGACACACTGCACCTGTGGACAGACGCCGGCAAGGTTTGATCGACGCTGCAGCGAGAGTCAGCAGAATGAAACGTCCTCCCCAAGCTGAACACGGAGTCAATCACCCCATTATTTAAAATGCCGAGAGCAGGCGCGAGCCATGGGGAGGAATGAATTTTTAATATTCCAATTTGCTTTTAGAAAACAGATTATGCATTGAGCTGGCATCCCCGTCCATCAGCCCGACCGGCTGCCAGCAGCCACAGGCCAGAGACAGCATGATATATGCTCTCATTAATTTAAAAAACAAACCGACACCGTCGGCAGAGCAGTATCTGGGAAACGCTTTCTCACAGCCACCTTCCAACTACTGCATTTAATTAATTGCATGTTTACCACCTTGACGTTCCCAAGCGGCGATTCGCTCCCAAGTGAATCAGACCTTTGACTGATTTCCAAACGGAAATTTCAATCAGACAAAAAAACCACAACAAAACCCAAAACAACTGACATGCAGGGAAGTTTCTGAGGATGAGTCCTTCGTTGATGCAGCCACCCCTCACACCAGGGCCTTGCTGGAGGGACAGAATTTGAGTCTCGGGTCCGCTCTGTCCGTGGCCGTGCCACAACCGTGGCAACAGGGTCAATGGATGCAGAGTTGGGTGCAGACAGGAGCATCCTGGCGAGTCCAGGGCAACACCTCAGGAAGGGGACGAGCCCCAAATCCCTCACGGCAGCACCCCAGGTTTGTCGCACCCCAGGTTTGTCGCACCCCAAAGCTGGGGTCTTGCTCCTCCTGCCCACCCAGCTTCGCCCAGGCCCGGCCCTTGGCAGGGACCAGGGAGCCTGGCTGCTGCTCTGCCCCTGCCGCAGCTGGAGGGGCAGCTCCTTCCCTCTCACCCCAACACGGGGAGCCTGCGGCACGCTGGCCCTTTAAGAGCTCAGCAGGAGGTGTGCTGCCCCTTTAAGAGCTTAGCACAAGGTGCACTGGCCCTTTAAGAGCTCAGCAAGAGGTGTTCTGGCCCTTTAAGAGCTCAGCACAAGGCGTGCTGAGCCTTTAAGAACCTGCGCAAGGTGCACTGGCACTTTAAGAGCTCAGCAGTAGGTGCACTGGCCCTTTAAGAGCGCGGCCCCGCGTGTCCGGCTCTCTAACAGCCCCCNGGCCTTCCCCCCCACTTCCGGCCGCCGTGCGCGGGGCCGGGCGGCAGCTGGGCCGCGCTTTTTGGTTCCGGGGCCCGCCGCGCCCGCCCAGCCGGCCAGTGCTGCTGTCGCCTTTTAGCTTCATTTTTTGGGCCTAATTCAGGCGCAGTTAGGAAGCTCTAACGTTTTCTGCTGAAGGAAATGAAGACTTGACAATTGGTTTTCTTGATAGCAGCCCTTTGGCTCCGTGCACAAACATAACAGCCCGTTTCCTTCCCGAGATGCAATTTTAATGGGTTTTGCTAATGAAAAAGCGAATCAGCGCTGCGTGCTAATGGCATCCCCGGCCAAAAATACAGCAGATCTGCTGGGAAGGCTTAAATCAGCACCTTTTGTGCGAGCTGTACCAGCTCGCATTCAGCCTTTCACAATTATCGATGATGCAAAGTCCACACGCTGCAATTATTGCAGTTGCATAAATGAATGAAAAAGCCCCTTACAAACGCAGCGGCGTACGTGTATATTCAAATATATACAACTAACTTCCCACAGAGCCAAATGCAGCCACCAAATCAAAAGATATTTGGCTTCTTTAATTTGTTTTGTAGACGGGAGAGCCTGTGATTTCAGCCAGCTGGCAGCAAGATGGGGAGAGCACTTGACCCTCCGCATGCATCGGCTGCCAGGGGATCTTGGTGCCAAATTAAGAAGTCCCAGGCCTGCCTGCTGCACCCAGGTTGAGACAGTTATTTTCTATTTTCACTTGTTCACGTAACTAAAGGAAGGGAGTTAAATGTACGCTCTTGCCTTCCTCTGGGAAGTTTTGCTATGTTGCAGGTAGCTCCCAGAGCTTTGTCTCTAAAGCCCGTTTCTGCTTGTTTAATAACATTCACGCTATCATTGAAAGGGAAATTTCTACTCAGAAGAGCTCGTGGAGGCCTTCAGAGATCCTCCCAGCCATCCTGTGGGATAAGCTCTCCCTATATTGTTCCTGATGGATTTTTCTGAGCCCGTGTTAGGTAAACAGTGACGATAATTCCATGCCATTCCCAGCAGCCTGTTGTGAATCACCTGTATCTTACTTTTGAGCAGATCCTTCACTGTCACCCAGCAAAAAAAAGCTCTTCCCCTTCCCCTGGAAGAGGACAGGAGTCCCTGCAAATAGCAGAGCAGTGGTAAGTGCAGCGCTTTATTGTACCGTTCTTTTCCGTTTACAGCAGGACCCGCGATGCTGCTGTTGGCACAGAGGTCTTCACAAAGGCCAAGCAGCTTTGGGCTTTTCCCCTGTACACCTGAAAATATTTACAGAGCCTTTGCAGTCAACCAAAGTGTTAAGGCTTTCTACGTCTTCCAAGCAGTCCTCCAGCCCGCGCTTGTGCCCTGGCGAGCCCGAGTACCAGTTCTTTCGGCTGTCCAAGCAGCTGGCTTCCCTAACCCCAGCAGGACCGGTTTTGCATCACTTTCCAAGGCGATAGCTACTTCTTACGTGACTCGTGCGTCCGCCAAAGAGTCTGTTAGTGCAGTCTGAGAGGTCAGAAAGGAGCTTTAGGCAACTTGGTCTGGAGAAATCAGGCCCTACTGTCTGCTACCACAAGGAACAGAGATTCACAGTCTCGGGCGCATCATCTTCAAGGGTTTCTGTGAACCCATCTCCAAACCCCTCTGCTTCCACCAGCTCTGGTTTCTTGTTGCACATGGGGCAGAGCTGGTTGCGGATGGCAGATGCTCGCATCCAAATAATGAGGTTCCAGCGTTCCCCGGAGGCAATGGGAAGGGCCCCGTGGATCTGCCCTCCTCGGTGTAACAGCCCCTGGGCTCCCACGTGTTCGATCTCTATGTACTTTGGCACAGGGGTAGGATCCTGGAACAAAGGGAGGCGGATAGAGCATTACACCAGAAAGTCCCTAGCAGAACAATGCTCAAATAGTTGAAACTTTTACTTGTCACCTCTTCACCCACAGCACCCAGTGAGCATCGTGCAGAGGACTCGCTGCACCTCTGAAATGTAGCCACTTCAGTGGTGGCTTGGCAGCAACTGTTTTCAAGTAAGACATTCTCAGTGCCAGCTCCAGAGGGAATTTAAAGACACAGTTTCAATCAAAAAAAAAAAAGTTTCACCAGCGTATGGGAGCTTTTACCCTTCTCTTGCCAGGAGTCCCCTGGAAACAGGGGCTACAGATTTAGGTTTAAGTCTCATCTGAAATAAATTTCTTCTCTCTCTCAACCTCCCTGCTCACTATTTCAGTTGTGGAAAGATGGGCTGGTTTGTTTCACTCCAGTTTCTACTACGATAGCTGTCTCTGTCCTGTCTTTGAAGCTTGAATATTGGTAATGTGCTTGTAGCAGAAGAGGCTCCTGTATAACCAAGACATTTAAAAGAATGGGGAAGGGACAGAGCAGGTTTGACTGTCAGAAGTGAATAATTGTTTTTTAGAATACAGTTAATGCCTTGGAACTGGGGGCGGGGGGGTGAGGGGGTAGAGGGGAATAGAATCGGGGTCCAGATTAGGAATATGCTCAGTACCTGGCTGAAATCCCCAAAGTACAAGTTGCCTTCTGTGAAGTCTTTTCCCAGTGAAACGTTTAAGGTGACTTCTGCGTTGTCATAGTGAGAGCTCAAATCCAGATCTTCGTGTAGCGAGTACTTGACAACAAATGCTTTATGGCTGTCCAGACAAGCGCCTCCCAAGTCAGGATAAAGCAGTGCTGTTATGGGCCGCAGGTATTTTTCACGCAGGGGTGTGATGAAAGTTTCATCCATCCCAAGCTCATTTAGCAAAACCTGTCTCAAAGAGAGGAGATGGGAACAGCTGACTTCATCAGAGCCGCTCCAGAGCTGTCTTGTCGTCTCCCAACCCTGCTGCTTGCTCAGATAAAGAACTTTAGAGCCAAGGCTCCAGCTGCAGGCAAAAGGAGGAGGATCAAGGTGGAAAGTAATGGGGAAAAGACAAAGTAAGTGTTCTTTAAAAATGGACTCCTTGATTTAAATGTGTATTGCTTAAATACAAGGTGCTCTTTGCTCTGAGATACCCACTCCCATCCCCTTTCCTTGCATTCCCCTGTCCTTTTGGCTGTGTAACCCACATTTCCTCAACCCTTTCACTTCAAAGGGGCCATACTCAAACTGCGCTGTGCTCAAATTACAGGCATTTTGGAAGGGAAAGGAGAGTGAAGCGAGGAGGTAAACGGAGTCTGCTTGTGACCACTCCCCCTGAAGAAGCACAAGAGCTAGTGAGTCCTACCCCATAGTTATTCATAGTGTTGGGCCTGCCTTTAGGCGTGTCCGACTGCTCAAAGTGCTCCAGCTCATCCACAAAGGCTTGGCAGAATTCCTCTGTGAACACTGGGAGTCGATAGATCCTCTTATCTGTCAAGAGAAGGGAGACACCGTTTGCTGGGGAAAATAACAGGCGAGAGTGTTCTTAGCTGTCGTGCTGTCTAGCTGTACTGTGCCGGTGTCAGTCAGAACACGGGACCCACATGCTTCATTTCGTGCTCAGGCTGCTCAAAGGGCTGGAACCATTCCCCGGGATCGGCTCTGGGATGTATTTGTTGTTTTTCACATTGGCCCCTCGTTTCCAGGCTTCCCCATGCAGTCAGGAGGTCTGGCAGTGATTTAAATGGCTGCTGTAGGTGCCAAGGAAATGTTTTGAGAGGGTTTAGAGGGAGGGCGGTGAATCAGCGGCTCATCACAGGCAGTGTGAATACAGCCTCCTGGAAGAAGGAGACTCAAGGTCATCTAGGGGATGGGGGATTCACTCATCCAGTGCAAACCTTCCGGGAAGACCAGGCCTTCTGAGCTGCCTTTCAGGGTAGAGCCCTAAAGGTCTGTGTAAGGGGAGCTCAATATCGAGGATATAGAAGCTGAGATAAAGACAGCGCGAAAAGGCTGTGTGTCTGGAAATCGTGCCTTGGACAAATCCAGGAGCCCTGCACATACACAACATTTGTGTCTTTCTTTTTGTCTTGAGAAAAGGAGGCAACTTTACAGCTTCCCCTCTACATTTTGTCAGCATTTCTGGTAGGGAGAGAGCTTCACAGATGCCTCCAGGGAAGCTTAAAACCCAGATCTCTTTTAAAAGAGTGAAATCTAGACTGAAACAATTTCAGCTCAGACTAACCAACAGAGATTGTCTGAAACGGTAAAGCACTTGGGGAGGGAAAACCAAGCTCCCCAGGATAACAGTGTTCCTTCAGCAGGCTCCCCCTGTGAGGTTGTGGTACAACCAAAACCCCAGCCCTGCTGCAGCTAGAGCCTCTGATGAGAAATCAGCAGACTGGGATTGGAAAAGCAGAAAACAAGATCTCATCCAGAGCATAACTGCTGCACAATACTGCCTCTCCAGAGACTCTCGTCAAGCAGAAAATAACATCCTGTTTGTCTCGGCTGTGTATCAAATCTGAGCTATTAAAGACAGGGCTTGAAAACAGCTGTCATCGCTGAAGTTGCAGTGTCACACGGGGAGATCTTTGTGGCGGATGTGTTGTTTTCTTTACCTGAGAAGGACTCGATGTAGCGCAGGAGGCCATGGAGATGAGCATCCGGCGATGTGCAGTATCTCACGATTTCTAGAAAATCTGGTGCCAGGAATGAATCCTGGTGTCAAGGGAAGGATGATAAAAATACAGAGAAACACAATTAGCCTGCGCAGTCTTTTACGGCCCAAGAGGGAAACGGACTTCCAGGCAGCCACAGGAAAATATGCAGAGTCTAGGGAGCAAGGCTGATTGAGAGTCACATTTGGGCTACTTCTGTGGCAGGAAATGCAGAATGTTACTGGTGTTTTTCTTGGAGGTTTAGGTAAGTTGCTGCTTGCTCTAGTTTGTGGGTTTTCAAGTATAACTGCCCAGATTTATCCTTAGCGTGATGGGAAAAAGCCTGGCTCGCATTATGGACTCCTAACAGGTAAGTGCAAAGTCTTTCCTAGCAGATTTAGCATCTTGTCATGGCGTCAGCACAACAGAGCGACTACGCTCTGCTGTAAGCACTTCCTCACACAGATCATGACAGACAACGGCAGAGCAGACAACAGCAGAACTTGTTACTAAAGGATCGTGGAGCAGTAAATCTGTGTGATTTGTTTGTGTGCTCCTGCTGATCTGTGGGAATTATCCAGCTGGGAAGTCTTGGGTCTGGCAAACACGAGGAAATTCAAAGCGGAGTAGCCCACAACAACGAGGGCTACCCTGCATTTGCGGTGGGGTGTATACACCTGCTGCCCCCCTTCAGACGACAGTCACTAGTAACTTGTCTGTGTGTTAAGCCCATAAAAGCTGATTTCTGTGGCTGTTCATAAGACCTCACCGACCCTCTTTGCTGCAGTGATGCTTTAGGTCTAAATTACTAATGGTATTCTGAGTCCAGTACCAGGTGCTGGTGCAGCTTCAATACAGAATGACCCTTATCTGGCTATAAGCCAGGCAGAATCTTGCCTGGAGAATATGCTACGCTGTGGAAGTTTTTAATTCAGTTTTAATATGCTATGCTTTGGTTTTAACTCAGTCTAGCTCTAGCACTGTGGGCAATCCCGAGAAGAGGGCTTCCTACTGCAAAAATAAACTGTCAGGCAACTCCTTGGGTGCAAAAGAGATTCCAAACATACTGTCTACCTGCAGAATGTACACTTCTGGGTGTTTTCGTTTGTAGCACTCTGAGATGATAGCTTTGCGTTCCACAGACTGATGAATTAACTGTTTTCTTCTCTGCACTTCTGCCTCAATCTACAAGTAAACAACAGAGCATATTGTTAGAAAATCAAAAGGGATAACTAAAACAATTCCAGGAATTTGCTCATTGTTTTAAACCAATTATTTTTGTTCTGGGCACCTCTGGGAGACAGAGTGTACGCCTTTGCTTTTCTGTAGTCAAGACAAGTCCAATAAATATCTGAAAAGCCAAATGCCTAAGAGGGATTTGAGATACGTTCTCATTATGGATGGCTTAAAAAATAACTGAAGTCTTTCCATGGATGTGTCAAGTGGAGCTGCGAGGTTTCAGCCCTTTCAGGCATTCTGACGCCTCATGAATCGCCAGCCTACGCTTTAAGAGTCTGGCTTATGTTCTGACAATATAAGTATTGTCCAAAACAAAGACATTTGCTGGGAGGGAGACAGGACTTGTCATGAAGGGATTACTGCTAAGTGTTGTGGGGACAGGCTAATCTACCATTTCAGAGGAAACAGCTGTAGTGGCAGCCGATTCAGGCAGCTCTTCCTATTTAATAACGCCCCATGAGATGAGGTTATAACATTCCTCAGCCAAAAAGGAAGGAGGATGTGACCAGTACCCCCTGCTCCTGACTCCTGGCAATGTGGTTAGCATAACTAATGCCATTTTATAAGGCAAGCAGCCATTCTCTGTGACCGAGCGGGTCATGTATTCGTTCCCTTTTCCTCGTTATCAGGCCCTGAAGGTCCTGTGAACCAACTAGACAAACCAGATTTCTTCTTCCCCTCCCTACCAGCCTCAAGGTTCCTGGGTGCCAGGCTGATTACTCCCATCCTTGCTGGCCTTGATGGTCCCAGGCACCTGGCCAGCCAGGTGTTGTTGATGACCCCGTCACAGAACAGGGAAGCATAGCAGCACCCAGAGCACTGTGTATAAAATCAAGCAGTTACTAAGCCCTAAGTGGGGAACTTGGACTGGAACTGCTGCTGGACAGTGAGAGCTGTGACCAGGGATGCCTCCACTGTTGTCTGCTTCCCCTGAGTATTGAGTGAGTGACTTGTATTCTTTTATATGATTTTTGAGTCTAGATTATGATTGTTATATTGATACAGCTAACCATGTATTAAGATCTGACCTGATCTGCAGAGGATCCAGGCAATTAGAAGTTAATTTAGGATCTAGGTGATTAGAAATTACAAGTTAAATTAGGATTTAGAAATCCTAAGTTAAGTTGTATTACAAATTTTGTATTACGCTGCTTATTGCACTACATTGATTCTGCTTGTAGAAATCCTGTGACATTCTAATCATAAATCCTGGGCTATACTAATCGTAATATCCTGTTAAGAAAATAAAGCTTTAATTGGCACTATGATTTAGTGCTGGCATCATCCTGCCAAGGATCTCTAGAAGAACCTGTCTGTCCCCTTAGTGTCGGGGTGAAATTGGAGCTGGTTGTGTGACAGATCTCTGTCGCTGGCCTGGAAAGAAAGACAGATCCCTCCCTAAAAAAGTGCCCTGGGGCGGTTCTTGTGATATGCCCAGGGCAGTGCTGCCTTCCCCGGCAGACCTCCTGTGAACGCCGCAGGATCCCTGGGTGATCCCATCACTCTAAATTGACAAAAGAAGGGATGAGGAAAGACAAACTAGAAGGGTGCTGGGAGCCGGCTGACTAAAGCCAGTCAGGGAGCGGCACAGAAGGCTGTTTTCATAACGTGATGAATTACAGTATTTACTTCCAGGGTGTTGCCAGTACGAACGCACGACTGACGGCACCCAGCCCCGGATCAAGGCGCCAGCGGGGAATCTTCCCCTTCGGTCTCTGCCCGGCGCCGGGTTCGATCAGGACGAGGCGCCGGGGAGCCGTGCCCCGGGTCTGCTAGGGCTTGTGGCTCCAGTAGGGCTCCCTTCAGCCCCCGGGCCACCGGTGACGGGGGGGGGTGCCCTGAGGGGAGCCGGGGTGCGGCGTCCCCTTCCCGCCGCGGGGCAGGGCCCTGAGCCGGGGGCTCCGCGGGTCCTCCCCCGCCGTCGGGCGGCGGCTCCCTGCCAGAAGTCTCCCCCGTCCCCAGGGGAGCGAAGCCCCCGGCTCGCTCTGACAGGATTTACCGGTGAAGCCGCCCTCACCTCCCGCAGCGCGGCCCTGAAGTCCTCCTCGCTCCGGCAGCCCCGCTCCCGCAGCGCCTGCAACACACCCGGCCCGTCACCCACCGCCCGGCCTCGGCCGCCGCCGCCACCGGGTGGGGGGTGCCCGCCGCCCCGCCGTTACCCGCCCGTGGTCGCGGCGGAGCTGCCCCTCGTCCCGGTACCGGACGTGCAGCCCGTAGCGCCCCACGAAGACGTTGTCCGAGAAGAAGCAGGCGCAGGCCAGGAACGGGCGGCCCGCGGACATGTTTCCCGCCGGCGGAGGGGCAGGGGCGGCGCCGGGCGCGGGTCCGGCCGCCAAAGGGCTCCGCCGCGTAGCGGAGAGCGCCGCTTCCGGCCGAGCCGGCGTGAGCGAGGGCGCGTCGCCAAATTCCGGACGGGGAGAAAAACGAGGGGAGGCGAAACTTGCCCGTTTTATGCTTTTTTTTTTTGTAATTTCCGTGGCGTCACCGCGGCCGGGGCCTGCAGCGATGCCGCTTCCCCGCAGCCCCCAGCCCCAATCCTTGGCAAGACCCAGGCTGCGCTTCCAGCCTCTCCTTTAACGGGGCGAGCTGAGGAGCGGGGCTGGGGGCTGCTCGAGGCAGCAACGGTCTCCGAGGGTTATTTGCAGACGGTCCCTGAGAGGCACGGCCACGCTCCTCCCCGGGCCTCGCCCGCCCTTGGGCGCGGGGCTGTCGTGCAAGGGCGGGCGGCGGCGGCGGGGCAGCCCCGGCCCGGCCCAGCCCAGCCCATCCCATGCTGGCCATGGACTCGGCGCTGCAGGTGGCCGAGGAGGAGGTGGTGGCGGCCGAGTCGTGCGGCTCCAGCAGCAAGTTCGAGGACATCTACCGGCTGCTGGCCGAGGGCTGCTTCCCGCCCAGCTTCTGCTCCATCAAGAGGAAGAACCTCAAGCGCTACGCCCAGAAGTTCGTCGTCGACGGTGGGGAGCCGGGTGGTACCGCGGGACGGCCCGCACGGGGCCTGCCGGGGGCAGAGCGGCAGCGCCCGCCTTGCCCTTGGCCGCGGCCTCCCTTCCGCGGCCACGGGGGTGAAGGGCCCGAGCGGGCGGGGAGGGCCCCGGGAGGCTGCGGAGGCGTGTGGGGACAGCGACACGAAGGCCCCCGGCGCACATGAGGAGAGAGGTGCCTTTCCCGCAGCCCGGGGCGGGTACGTGGCTTCTTGGCCCTCCGCAGAGAGGGAGCCGCGGGATGCACCGTCGCCAGTACCCGCTGCCGCCCTCATGCTGCCTCTGGGCCTTGGCATGGCTTTTGGGGCGCAGAGTGGGGATTGCGGCACCCCGGGGTAGCACTGGCGCACGGCGGGGTAGGCTGCAGCTGGCCTCTGGTGTCTGTATCTCGGCAGAGGGGTTTGCTCAGCTCTGGGTGCTGAAAAGGGGTCCCTGGGTTTATTTGGGGATGATTCCAGTTTAGCAGCATCTCCAGAAGCGTTACAGAAGCTCCCAAGGCAACAGTCCCCCTTTAGTCGTGTCTCACCTGTTTTTCTTGCTGTAGAAAATCACCCTTTCACTGGGATTGAGTAGCTGAAATGACTGTGAGGGTGCGTCGTTTTAGATAAACGTCTCACGTTTGCAGGGGGCTGCCTCTACTATGTGGGACCCAAGAAGGAGGAAAAGCGCGAGGTGATTGTGGATCCTGAACGGAGGCGGCAAGTCTTTCTGGAAAGCCATTTCACCGAAATCGGGAACCATCTAGGCCAGAAAAAGACCGTGCACCGGATTCAGAGCCGGTACTACTGGCTGGGGATTGTGAAGGATGTTGTGGACTGGGTAAGTTGAGAGCGTTGACCGTGTCAATGACACGAGTATTTCCCAGGACGTTCAGGCAGCAGTCCCAAGTGAGCAGCTAGAAGAGCCCTGATGCAGGGATGATGTCGTTTCTAGTGCCTTTTGCTTTGAAGCCACGCACTAAGTAACTCTGCAGGTGAAACTGTTGGAACGTTCCGAGACAGCTGGATAGATTGGATGTCTTTCCCCCGAGCGTCAGGAAACCTGCGCAGGTAGGCCTCCTCATGCAGGGCAGTTTTGGCCAGCGTGGGAAGGTGGGATTGTTTCAGACAACTGTTGCTGGGTTTAGTTTTGAGCAGGTGAGATTCCTGCCAGAGCTGTCCAGTTCCCTAAACTATTGTAACAGGAGGAGCTCAGTGTTTCCGCCGGCTCTCCTTGGCTGCTTTGCCTCACCTGTTTTATTGCCAAAAGTTCCCTGCAGCAGGGCTCTGCAACAGTGTGGTTTGAAGAAGCGTGGTTGCGTTGCATGGTCCGAGCAGCCTGTGCTCCTCCAGCTCTGCCAGCATCCTAGGGCTGATGATTTTTCTAGCTGTCAGTAGAAGTTTAAAATACCATAAATATTTGCCTAAAAACAGGGTGAGAAATGTCTTAGCTATAGGCCACATTGAGAAAATTGGTAATGGTGTCAGAGAAAGCTGTCAGGCGAGTTTTGTGAAAGGTGAGCAGTGTTGGCCTGTTGTGTTTTGTCCTCTTTTTCTTATGCCCCACTATTTTTGTTGGGCTGAAGGAAGCTGCTCAGATGTGCTGTCCCTCTCGTCCCTTCATAACCTGTCCAGTCTGAATCTGACAGAATTCGTCAGCGTATTTTAAAGTCCTTTGATATGTCTTTTCCCTTCCCAGATCAAAATGTGTGAAACGTGCCAGAACGCAGAGCACAACAAGAACGTATTGCGGAAAGCGAGGCCTGTCAAAGTGGAATCACCCTGGGAAGTGCTGGGATTAGACATTCACGGTGAGTGTTTGCGGCTGACAGATGGGCTTTTCAAGGCTTCCACGCCAGCTGTCAGGAAGCGTGGCAGGCTTACGGCTGCACGTGAGTTAAAGCTGCCTGCGTCTGCGGTGAGGAGGTGCCAAGGAGGCCACAGCAGCCACAGCAGCCTACCAGGGTGCAACCTGAGCCGTGTGACTGGCTCGGCTCCCTCTCCACACAATGGGAGTGGCGGGCGTGCCTTACTTCCCAGAATTGAGACTGCGATGGGTGTATTTTTGCTGACAAAGGTCACAGAAATGTACTGGCCAAATGACATTGCAGAAGAGAGTCGTGGTCGTTTTCGCAGTGATTGTTTTGCTGGGCTGGGTTTCTAACTTTCCTCATTTGGGTGATATTACGGCATCACATTGATTTTTCTTGACGCTTGTTTATGCAGGACCTTTTCCTGAGACGAGCCAGAGCAATACACATGTCCTCATTGTGACCGACTACTTCACAAAGTGGGTTGAGGCTGCTCCTCTGCAGAAGAAAGATCCCTTGTCAGTGGCTAAAGCCCTAGCTACAGTTTTCTACAGGTGGGCTCTTCTGTTGTTGGTTACATTACACCTCTGCCGTAAAATGGGGCGTGCTGGGATGTGTGTGGCAAAAAGTAATGTGGTTCCCCACGAGAGCAGGGACTCTCCCTTCTCCAGGAAAGGCCATGCAGTGCCTCTCAGTTGCTCTTTACAAAGTACTTGGGAAGAGTGTGTTCTGTTGTTACCAGGGGAGGGGAGAAAGAGGCAGAAGTGGTTCTCCGAGTAGCTCCAAGGCCAAGAGAACTGGTGCCCCAGTTCTCTGCAGAAGTTTTAAAACCATTCCCTGATCCCTCCTAGAAAGTGTTTATTTTGCACTGACGTGGGGCATGTCACTACATGATATTGTCCTTGTGGAAAAATGCATGTGGCCAGTACAGATTTGCATTCAGAGCAAGAAACTTTGCTTGTTCTCCTGCTGCCTTATTCAAAAGCAAACAGGCTTGGCTGTTTGGAACAGATGGAGCCAGCAGACCGCGCTCTGCTCTTGGTGGGGTGAGGTCACGCTACCCTCTTTAGCACCAGCTCCACTGGAAGGGCTCTGTCCCTTTTGTATCCCACTTCCCATGAGGGCTGAACTTCTCTGGCTCTGCCCTGCAGCTGATGGAGTAAAACCAGTTGTGTGTCCTCTTCTCTTTTCAGGTTTGGAGCATCCAAGAACATTTACGCCAGTCAGACATGGGACTTCTGTGAGGAGGTAGGTCAGGTGCTGGGTGGTTCAGGGAAAAGCAACGTGATCTTGAGCAGGTTTTTTTGGGCAGCGAGTCCCAAAGGCAGAGCTGCAGCGTGCCATCTAGGAGGTGCAAGGACCTGATGCTGCCTTCTCCCTGCCCCAGCCCTGTTGCCAGCAGTAGATTATTTGCCAGTGCTTTCACCCTGTTAGGGATTTAAGGTTGTGGTTCTGTGGTGCAAGTCCACGCTGCAGCCTTTCTGCTCAGAAGGAAAGGTCCTGTGAGATGATGTCCATGCGATTCCTGCCCTACCCTGGGATTAACTAAGCTTCCCAGTGCTGTGGAAAGCCTCAAGCATAGGAACAGTCATTGCAAAACATTTTGTCAGGCTCTGACTTTTCTGGGGAGCTTTTTCTGCTGAGCAGCATCTCCTGGCACAGGGATGATGCCATCTCGTGCTGTGGAGGCTGCTAGCTGCTGTGGTGCAAACCCGCCTTGTTCTCCCATGGGCATGACCCCCTGCCTTTGCAGGTCAGCCGGCATTTATGCGAGCGCTGGAACATCTCACAGATCCTCACCCCCGCAGACCCCGCAGACTGCACAGGCCTGGATGACCGCAGCGCCGAGGTGCTCAAATCCTCCATCTGCAACGTGGTGAACGAGAAGCCCAGCGAATGGGACACCAACCTCGACCCTGTGCTCTTCGATTTCCGCACCTCAGTCAACTCTGTCACGAAGTACACCCCCTTCTTCCTCATGTTCAACAGATACGTGTGCCTGTCGTCCGAGGTAACTTCTCGACAAAGGAGAGTCTTGTAGGAGGTTTGCCACTGGCGCAGTTAGAGTGACACCTGAATATCTGTACCTTGCAGGTGGATTTTGTCAAGGACTCTAAAGAGCAGGGGGCTAGCTCTGGTAAGGCAGACAGCCTCCCGCCATTCACAGCCGCGGTTCAGGAGCAGCAGAATGCGGTGAAAGAAATTGTAAGTCTTACAGTGCCTTGAAATGATTTTGCAGCTAAGCTCCCCCCAGGGTCCCTTGCACCAAGCTGTGCGAGAGCTGCACAGAAGGGGTTTGCACGTACAAGGATCATGCCACAGTGTGGGCTTGCTCAGGCGCTCGGAGAGAGCCCCTGGCCCCATCTGTCCAGAAATGCCATCTCACAGGAGTCCTTGGCCTGCGGGCTCTCTCCTGTCACTGAGCATAGCAGGTAGCTTATGGGCTCAAGTGCAGCAGGGAGGCCACGTGTCCAGCTGGGAAGGAGCGAGGCAGATGCCAGTTAAGCACTGCCTGAGACTCCGCAGTCCTGGCCTGAGAGGAGAGGTGGATGCTGGCACCTCAATGTGTGCCAAGGGCAGCAGAAGCAGAGCCAGACCCTCTGAGCTGGCACTATTTGGTGCCATGAGGAAGCCGGTGGTGTTGCTCAGAGCTGGCTGATGAAATATGAGGGACTGGCTTACCCCATCAAGGCTAATGAGAGCTGTGTTCCAGCCTGCCCAGCACTCTGCCTTGTAATCTGCATCTCAAATCAGCCAAGGGAGTCTGTCCTTAGGCAGGGACAAAAAGCTGTGTAATTAAGAATGTTAAAAGTAACCCTGCCCCAAAATGGGAGGAGAGAAACTGGGGAGGCTGGGGCTACCACGAAGACTAGTGGCCCAGTGGGCAGAGAGCTGTGTTTAGGGAGCAAGGCCAGCATTCAGTTCCTGACTGTCTCTAATGATGCTGGGTGACCTTGGGCAACTCATTTTGTCTCTCCGTTTCTTGGTTTCCTGACTTGAAAAATGACCTCCCTGTAAAGTGCTTGGTGATCTATGTGCCAAAAAATAATAGACAAGGCTCAAGTGCTTTGTTTGCTCAGTCATTTCTTAGACTCAGACAGGGTTATGTGGTCCTCCCTGGTCCCAGCTGGACTGTGATTCTTCTTGCCAGGGAATAGCAGCAGTAAAACAGGACAGGAGGGAGGAGGCCTGGGAGCTGAACGTGTGGGATCTATTCCCAGCTGATCCCTTTGGCAGCTCAGCCTCGCTAGCTCAGATTCCCCTTTTGTGAAATGGAGATGCACATCGTGGCACGGGACAGCAAGGGCTCTGTGTAGGTAACGCCGAAGCATCCTGCCCTGTCCATAAGGGCACTTCTGGTGTCCAGGTCGCTGACACTTGCCTGCGGACAGGTCAGGATCAGGGCTGTAATTAACAGGAGGCAATAAAAGCTTCCTTTGGCTGTGTGTTACTCCACCCTAGATCCCTTTCTGCCCTCTACTGATGGAGAACAAACGGCTCCTCCGAGCGCTGCCATGAAATCACAATTTCTTAATGTAAACTCTCCTGCTAGTTTGGGGTTGGTGAGAATAAGGCTGCAAAGACCTTGCTTAGTCCCTCCCTTGCCCCAGGGCGCAGCCAGCTGTGCTGGCACAGCCTTGGCTTGCCAAACTGAGCTCTGCACCCTGCAGCGCTGACTCTCACTTGCCGAGCTCACGCAAGACGGGCACGAGTTGATTTTTTTTTTTTAAGCGTTGTCTCAAGGCCCAACCCAAGCAATCTGCTTTACAGGTGATCGCCAACATGACCACAGCCTACAAGCGGGAGCGGAAGAGTGTGAAAAGGAAAAATCGGGGCCTGCCCTCTCTTGCTTTCAAAGTGGAAGACAACGTGTTTGGGAGCAACGCTGCCAGCTCCCTGAAGAAGCTGAAGAAGGGCCAGTTTGTGTCGTTTCAGATCGAGACGGTCCTGCCACCTGAGCAGAGTATGTCCAGCATGAAGAAAACCAGTTAGCCTCTGGGGCTTTTCTGGGAGTCCCACGGGGCTGGGGACAGTAGCATGAACTGTCCCCGAGGTTTGTGGCCCAGCTGCACGGGAGTCGAGGGTGCAGATGTGCCTGCTCTGTCCTGGGGAGAAAGGAAGGGGAAGGTTCAGACAAGGGTGTCTGTTCAGTCCCTCCCCATTCCAGATTTGCCCTTGGACCATCCCTCCGACCGAGGGAAGTGGCACCATCCTCATGAGAGACTCGGTCTTGCCAAAAAAGCTCCACCTTGACTATAGCGTGGGGTGTGGAAACTGCCCTTTTGGGAGTAATTGCATCAAAGCCCGGGGAGTGATCTGGGTGCAGATGAGAAGAGAACGAGGAATTACACCCGGCTTAGCCACGTTGCAGATTGTTTCCTACAGCTTAAAACTGTCGTCCCCACTGTCCGCCTGAATCGGGAAGAGTCACGCCAGGTCTGACTACGTTCCCGGTGGACGTGGGAATGGCGTGAAGTGAGCTTTTTTTAGTTTTGAGCGCTAATTAGCAGAAATAAAATTGATAATAGAACATGATATTTTTATTTTTGGTTATCCACGCAGAGAAAAATCAATTTTTCCTTTGTAACATTGCCATTCTATTCTCTCCAGAAACGGAGTGAACTCCAGGAATCCTGCAGTCTGTTCGTACTCTGGCGAGGGTTATAGGGGTGTTTTTAAGTCCAGTACCCCAAAAATATAGGGAAACTTTGCCGTAGTGACAGCAACCAGCCCCTCTGCCACCTGTATAGCCCAGCTGGACACACAGGTGCTGGCCAGGGAAGAGCCTGAGCACTCCCATCCCTGCGGAGCTGGCGCGGGGACTTGAAGGGGAAAAATAATTTATAAGCTGGATTTCTTGAAACTGGATTCCTCTCTGTGTTAGGGGTTAATTTAAAACCCTGTCGAGCCCCTGTTTAGGGGTTAATTTAAAAATGATTTTGAGCCCTTGTCCTGGTGGTTTTTAAAGCCAACTCGTGTGTTGTATTTTCCCCCTCTGCTGCAGAAATTAAATAAAACCGGTAAAAGAAGATAAAAATTTAAAAAACGAAAAATTGTTTTTGCAAAACAAAACTTTCTAAGGTGGGGAGGACCCCGGGGCTGCCCTTGCTGCGTCGGGGCAGGGTTTAGGCAGGGCGGTAGCGGGGGTGGGGGGCCGGGTCTCCCCCCGGCGGGGCCGGGCCCCGCTGCCGCCCTGCCCGGTTAAACCGCGGGCGGGGCCGGGACCGCGCCGCAGCGAGGGGGCGTGGCAAGGAGGGGCGTGGTTATCGCGGAAGCCACGCCCCCTGCCGACCTTGTTCCCGGGACGCGCCGCCGCCGCCGCCGGGTTGGGCCGGGCGGGACAGGGAGCGGGACCAGGCTGATCCCCTGCGGCTGCCACCGCCGCCGGTAAGACCCCGTCCGGGCGGGTCGGGACCGCGTTGCCCTTGCGCTGCAAAGGGGGAAAGCGTGTGGTGTCCCCCCCACGCCACCCACCCTCGCTATGGCGGGCACGGCCCTTCCCGGGCGTCTCCCCCGGGAGGAGCATCGCGTACGGGGGGAGGCAGGGATGAGGCTGGGGACCTTCGGCATCTCCAGCTTTGTAGCTGGGGACGCCTTTGCGGGTGGCAGGGAGCTGCGGTGGCCGCCTCCTCCTCTTCTTCCACCTCTTGCTCCTCTTCCTCCTCCTCCTCCTCCTCCTTCTCCACCGGGCCGGATCCCCGCAGCTTTGCAGCGGATGGCAGCAGCGAGCACCCTGGGAAGCGTGTCCAGCTCCTCCCTGACACTGCTGTTCTGGTTTGCCTCCATCCCTCCTTCCCCACCCACCCCATAAACCCCCGTTCTTGCCCAGATTGCAGCCTCTGCCCCATTTTCCTCCACTTTTTAGCTTTTTATTGCACCTGCCTGACCACCCAGCCGCTCTCGGCCAGGGGTGCTGCTTGACTGGTGCCGAGGGCTGCCCTTTTCCCTGTGGTTCGCTTTTGGGCGGCTGCGGAGGCGGCTGCGGTCACGCAGGCCAGAGCGTGGCCAACGCACGGCATCCTTTGTGCCGTGCCTTCCGCACCGTGCACCGTCACGAGCTGCTTGGCCAGCACAAATCAGAGGATCGGGTACCTCCCTCGTGCCGATGCGTGGCACCTCTGGGCACGGCGCAGGAGCAGGTGAGCAGCTCGCTCGGTTTAAAGGAAATTGAGCTTTTCACCCTTTTCTGTGTCAATTCAGGTCCAGCCGCACCATCGCTGCCGCTGGTCAGACCCACGGGTGACAGCGAAGGCGGCGTCCCGCCCTGGAGCTTCCCTCTCCCACGGGACAAGGCTGTGGCTTTCCAACCCCCTTTTAATTTCCCCTTGGGATTTTTGTTGTGTCGCTGAATTGCACAGCGGGTTTAGTGGGTTACCCCAAATTAATATTCAAGGGGGTTGAGGACAGCAAGGCGTGACAGGCTGCTGTTCCTATAATTTATTCTTTTTTTGATGAAGGGGATCTGTTACAAAGTCGAGCTGCTCTCCCTCTTCTGCTTTCGTATGGTTTTGATTGAGTGCTCAGTTTCAGCTTTGTCCTGGGAAAGGTGGGGAGGGACTCTCAGATCACAAATATCCACGTTTAATGCCTACACGGTCCCGTAGCGCAGGACACGTGGGCTGCACAGCCATCCCAGCATCGCCCAGCTGCTGGGGACCTCGTGGCCCCGCAGCCACCACAGCAAGCAGGGACATGAAGTTTCCCACCGAGACATGCGGATTTCTGCTGTGGGATTCAGGATGGGGGCAGGCTTCTGGGGGGGAAGTTTGTCTTCATTTGTGCTTCTCATTTTATGAAATATCTTGGAGGCTATGCAGCAGGGGAGGGGAGGAAGGGGTAGATAGCGGTGTCTGGGGTCAGGACGGGCTGGTGGGGAGCTGGCATGGTTGTCCCCCCATCCTGCTTCCCTTTCCCCACCATCTCCCCGGAGTGAATAACAACCCCGTCCCCTTCTTCTCACCCCGCAGCGGAGGCCGACATGACTATGTCCTCCCCGTGCTAGGGCTGCCTCCACCGCCTCAGTGACCCCCCCAGCCCCGCGGCGAGGATGCGCGCCTGGAAGGCGGTGGCCAGCACGCTGGCGTTCAGCGGGGCTGATGTGGTGGTCACCACGCTGCTCTACACCCACGGCCGGGGCAGCCGGGATGTCCTGCAGGACCTGCGGCACTTCAACATCTTTAACTCGCTGCTGGACATCTGGGGGGGCTGCCTCTACCGCAGCTGCGTGCTGCTGGGGGCTGCCATCAGGGTGGTCACCAACACGGCCTACGGCCCCCGGCGCCTCAGGGCATCGCGGACCTTCATCGCCGTTGTCTGCCTCCTCATGGGCATCTACATGATGGTGAAGCTGCTGCTCTACTCGGAGGTGCGGAGGACCATCAGGGACCCCTGGTTCTGGGGGCTCTTTGCCTGGACCTACGTGGCGCTGGTGGCCACCTTCGGGCTGTGGCAGCTGCTGGCCTGCGTCACCTCCTCCCGCGAGGCGCTGGGGCCCAGCTCCGAGTCCCGCGCCGAGGCAGAGGAGAGCTGTGACGGCAGCGCCCCGCGGGACAAGCGGGACGGGGCGGCGGGTCCCACCATCCATAAGCTGCTGTCCTACACCAAGCCGGATGCCTTCTTCCTGGGCATCGCCTCCTTCTTCCTCCTCGTGGCTGCGCTGGGTGAGTGAAGGGACCGGGGAGGCCGGGGTGTGCTCCCATCCTCACCGGGAGGGGAAGAGCCATGGTGGGGGGGACTTGGCAGCAACCCAGGCTTGCTTTTTTGGGTGTGCTGGGTGGCATGTCCCACACGGGCTGGGTGAAAAATGCAATGGGGCAAAAAAAATGCAATAGGGGATAAAATAACACTGGGGAATGAAACATCTCCGTGTGCCATTAAGGGCTGTGCCTCCTGAGACATCTCATGCAATGGCCGAGTATCTCCATGGTGGGGATGGGGTTGTCCACAGGCCGTCACAGTTGGAAATACAAATCCTGTGCTGATCCCGTGCGGTGGGGCTGAAACCCCATGTCCTGTGCTTGTCCGGCAGGAGAGACCTTCTTGCCCTACTACACGGGGCTGGCCATCGATGGCATCGTGGTGCAGAAGAGCATGGACCGCTTCTCCACGGCAGTGCTGGTCATGTCGCTGCTCGCCATGGGAAGGTAATCGCAGGGGCTGGTTTTGGCCCTGATGAAGAGGAGTTTGGGGTTTTCCCGCAGGAGCTCATGGTGGCAGTGGTGGGCATGGGCTGTCTCACCTGCAGCCGCTCCACTGGGTTCCTGCCAGCCCCCAGGGATGCGCTTTGATTTCTCTGTGCCGTCACGGTGCGGAGAGGCTGTGGTGGCAGTCACGAGGCCATTGCGTAGCCCTTCACGTCCGTCTGCTGGTGGTGGGGGAGCGGGAGCAGACACAGGGGACGGGCTCCCCAGGGAACACTGGCGCTGTGTCCCCTCCCGAAGCTTGTCACTACTGGGGTTAGAACCAGCCATCCCCGTGCTGGTAACGCCCAGAGGAGGTGTGGGCTGGATTAGCCATCGCTTTCCGGGGTGGAAAGTGGTACCAGCACAGCATTGCCCAAGCCCTTGGCCCAGGCGTCGGCGTGTTTGTGTTGCTGAGGAGCGGGTTTCGTGTCCATTGGTCTATAACGTTTCTTATCTGCAATTAGCTCATTTGCCGCAGGTATCCGGGGCGGCGTTTTTACGCTCATATTTGCACGACTGAACATTCGCCTTCGCAACTGCCTCTTCAGGTCGCTGGTGTCTCAGGAGATGAGTTTCTTTGATGAGAATCGCACAGGTTGGTTCCTTTTTCACCCGGATTTGCTCTAACCCCTCTATCCCATCCTGGTATTTTTTTTCCCCTTGGTTTGCCCCGCCAGCACGTAGCAGATTGGGGGCAGCTGGAGACGGCACCCAAATGCTCGTGTTCAGAAAGAGTGGCAGAAAGCTCTTCGCTTTTGGGTGCCTCCCACCACGGTGTTGGGACAGGATTGCCCAGCACCCTGGGGATGTCCCATTGCCACCGATCAGCCTGACATCCAGCAGCCCCGAGGCTGACGTGCTCATCTCCGGTCATCCCCAAAACACCTACTTTCCTCCCCCCGTACCTCCCGTCAGTGCCTGCTGGTCGGCCGCTCTCCAGCTCTGCTCTGGGCATGGGAAACCTCAGATGTATGAAGCTTGCTGGGCATGCTTGTGGCTTTCCCTGCTTGCCATTCCATCCTGTCCTGGTCCGTGCCGCTCTGGTGTGGTCCCAGCCCGCTGTAACTTTTCCCACATTTAATTTCTTCTCAGTGATATTTTTAGTTTTGAGGCTGTTGCCATATTTAGCAATCGCTGCATGGTGCCCTGGTAGCTGAGGACACCGGAGATGTTATTGTAAGTGGGATACGGGTAACCCTGGACTAACGCTTACACAGAAGCATGGGATTTCAGCTGGACTCAAACACGGGCCAAGTATTTAGGAATTCAGGGTGCTGTTTGCTGGCTGTAACGTTCAGTTCCACCAAAGGACACCGCAGGAGCTTTGCCCCTTGGTAGCTAGTCCCACGTCCTCAGGGTCATTTGCGGGGCACACGGCTAAACCCAAACAGCCCTCTCCGAAGCTGCCTCGTGCTCCTCTGCGGGGCGTGCTGTGCCTGGCCCTGGCTGGTCCTGCCAGGATGGCAGGGAAAGGTACCAGCAGTGCCTGGCAAGCTCCTGGAGGGCTCCTGGCATCATTTAGGAGTGGACTCAGGTCTGGGTTGACAGCTGTCATACCTCCATGCCTGTTGCCCATCTGCATGCCCACAGGGTGCCCTCTGGTGCAGGGTGCTGCCACAGTCCCCTTTGCTGTCCTGCAGCCATCCTTGGTGACTCAGGGATGTAGCTCATGCCTTCAGATGCATTTCATGCCCCTCGTGCATGCAGCAATTCAAGCTCCTCTGTTTTGCTTCGCATCCACAGCAGTGGAGAGTCACCCCCCTTCCATGCCACCCTTCAGACCCCCAGCAAGGGGTGGGTTGAAAGGGGAGCTCTGTCTGGCTCCTGGCATGGGACATGGGACACGGCTAGGCAGTAACCTGCTGTGGTGACATGTCCTCGCTCTCCCCTTCCCCAACCCGTCGTCACTGCAGGGGACGTCATCTCCCGCCTGACATCGGACACAACCATCGTGAGCGACCTGGTCTCCCAGAACATCAACATCTTCCTGCGCAACGTGGTGAAGGCCACGGGGGTGATCTTCTTCATGTTCAGCCTCTCCTGGAAGCTCTCGCTCGTCACCTTCATGGGCTTCCCCATCATCATGCTGGTGTCTGATGTCTATGGGAAGTACTACAAGGTAGGCAGGAGAAGCTGGCATGGCCATGGTGTGCTGTAACGCTGGGCTGTTCCCCTCGTGAAGCCATTGTGGAGATTGTGGATGGCCTTGGAGCCGGTGGGACCGATGCTCAGGTGCTTTGCTGCCAGCAGTGGGGGCAGGAAGGCAGCATTGAACCTGTATGGGCAGACAAGCAGAGCCTTGGCTCTTACCTTGCTTCATGCTCAGGAGTGGAAGCATCTCAGGTCTGACAAGAGAGGTAGCTTGGCCACGGGATGTCACGTATGTGCCTGCCTGACCTCATGCAATCTGTCCTCTCCTCTCCCTTTGGAGTGACTTGGGTGGGGGTTAAACCCAGTGCTGAGCTCCCTTCCCTCCGCCTGGGGCTAGCGTGGGCCAAGGGCCATCCCCTGTGGCTAATACCGTGTCCCATGGACCATGTGAGTCCTGCACTGCTGATCCCCGTGTCAGTTATTGGAGCTTTCCACTGTGCCGGGGACACGGCGTGCATGGGTGCTGCCAAAGCGGGGTCCTTGGGTGCTGCCTCCCCCGGCCACGGCTCCTCCTGCGGGTCAGGTGCTCGTGGGAGGAGTGGATCTGCCCTTGGTCTCCAGACCTGTCCCTGACTTGGAAACTCGTGGAAGGGCTCCTGGGCCAGGCTGACCCTGTCCCATCAGGGCACCGGGAGCAGCAGCTCTTCTGCAGGCTTCCGAAGTGGCCCTGGGCACGGCACTTCACCTCCTGCAGCCCAGGTCCCTCCTCGGGGACAGCACAACAAATCCGTTCCGCTCCTGGCACAGTGCCCTAGGCTGTCCTGAGGTGTGGGATATATCCCAGTGCTCAGCCTTGTTGCCCACAGCCTTGGAAAATGTCACCGTGCCTTCTTTTCCCGAGCCCAGCAGAGCCCGGGGTGTGCAGGGAGAGGTGCCAGGGGCAGCCCAGCGCCCGCTGAGCTCCCTCTGCCTCCTCCCGCTCCCCGCAGAAGCTCTCCAAGGATGTGCAGAACGCCCTGGCCAAGGCCAACAACACCGCCGAGGAGACCATCTCTGCCATGAAGACCGTCCGCAGTTTTGCCAACGAGGAGGCGGAGGCGAACGTGTACTGGCAGAAGCTGCAGCAGGTCTACAAACTCAACAAGCGGGAGGCCATGGCTTACACCTACTACGTCTGGTCCAGCGGGGTAGGTGGCCGGTGCCGAGGCTTCCCCATGCAGGGCTGGGGATGGGCCGGGGACGTTCCTTCGGAGCCCAAAACACGCGTGGCATGATGTGCGTGCATCTCCTTCGCTTCCAGGGAGCTTTGCGGGGCGAGCCCAGCCTTGATGTCTGCTGCCTGTAATCCCCTGTCTCTTAATTATTTTTTTTTCACTCATCAAAAAATATATTCCATTCCCCCTTAGGGCAGCGCTGCATCGTGCCACTGAACGGTCTGTTTTCTCTTGCAAATAAGAATATAATTTATAACTGCTCAAGGTCGTGGAAAACCCTGTGTTTCTGTGTTGCTGCATTGCGTGCCTGTGCCAGCTCATCTCCGGGGCTCCGGCTGGGAAGCAGCCGCGGCGTTGGTTGAGCTTCTGCTCAGAAACTGAGATTTTCTGCGTGTGGGTGGTAGCAGGGGGAGGGTGCTGGGGTTTGAGGTTTTTTGGTGGTTTTTTTTTTTTTTTTTCCAAAATGCTTTTTCATCATTCAAGACCAGATGGTTTGGGACTTCTCCTGCCTCAGCTGATAACCAAGACTGTGCAAAACCTTAACGTGAGGCTGCCCATATCTCCGCACATTCAAGGATCTAAGTCGTCTCTGGTGAAGGGTTTGCGAGTTATGGTGCACTCGTGCAGCTGTGGGAGGCTTTATGACTTCCCAAGTCTGGAAGCAAAACTAGAGCATTTTTAGCATCATTCCTGAGCTCCAAGGTGAAGCCGGAGCGTGAACTGGGTCAGCACAGATCCTGCTGAGTCAAAGGCAGCAAAAACCCTCAAAAACTGCTCCTGCGGGGCTCACATAGAAAGAAGCTGATGGATTTAGCACAGCCCTGGTAGAGTCTTTCTCGGAGGGACCACAGGATCTTAAGGTCAGATCGTGGCAGAGCAATAGAGGAGGAATTTTTTTCCCCAGTATTCTTGTCTGTGTGAATTTACAGCCTGTCCCGCAAACGTCACACAGAGCACCAGGGCATCGTCGCTCTTCTGAGCACCCAGGCAGCGTGGACAAAACTGGCTGAATAAAGGCAGGGGCTGGTATTTGTCATATCAGAGCTGATCTGTCTCCTTTCTAGAGTAGGTGGTACCCCCCACACTGATTTCAGGCAAGAGTTGAGGTTATGCTTCAGGGACTTGTACATGCAAGGAGGATTTTTCGCATTAATTCTTGGCTTGATTTTCTGTTCTAAATTAAAATGTGTCACATTCATATAACAGAAGGTTTATTTTAGTGGTGAGGTGACTGCATGTGTTGGATAACTTGAGCGTAGATTGTTATGCTTGAGGACGTTAGTCCAAGAGAGAGGTTCATGAGATGCTTTTTTTTCATCATGAGATGCAATTTATTTCAGATAAATTCTCCCTCCTTGGCTGTTGCCCCTCTGGACTTCTGTTTTGTTGAAAGATCTCAGCCCAGCGCCTTAGATCAGCCCGTCTACTTGAGTTGTTTTTCCCTTCTCATATCCATGCTCGCTGCTAGAGCTGTCAGCTGTGCGCTGTCAGGGATGCTCAGTTCGGGGCTCAAAGAATAAATGTCAGCACATGTATTGTGGGCTGTTGTGTGAGTAATTACAAATGCACCAAAATGGAGTTGTCTTTGCTGATTTTTGGGGTGTTTTCTTGCTTTCAGCTGACCCTCCTGGTCGTCCAGGTCAGCATCCTTTACTACGGTGGGCACCTCGTGATCTCGGGGCAAATGACAAGCGGAAACCTGATATCCTTCATCATTTACGAGTTCGTCTTAGGAGACTGCATGGAGGTGAGTCTGGTTTATCCCTCTGGGCTACCCTGTATCAAGATGATATTTGTCTTCTAGAAGATCCCAGGGCAGTCGCAGGGCTAGATCCAGCGTTGACTTCCCTGCAACGCATTTCCTTGGCACTGTGGCTTCGCCCAGCGGTGGGCTGGTTCTCCCCTCTGCTCCCTGCTCCCCTCCTGCTGTGGCCTCGCAATCTGAACATGCCTGAAGCAGCTTGTCCCCCGATAAGGCAATCGGGACCAAAGTGGTCAGGCTGGCCCCACTCAAGGGCAGAGTCCTGGCTGCCTCCCAAGCACGTTTCCTGGCGTGAAGGATGAAGGGATTACGAAGCTGCCTGTTAATTTCAGGCTTCATTAAAAACTTAATTATATTACCTTCCCCCCCCTCCCCCCTGAATAAGCTGCAAGCTGCTGCGTTGGCAGCACATTAGCAAGATGAGATTGTGGGTGGGATGGTAGAGCCCACCCAGGGCTGCCTTCCCCTTGCAAAGGCGTAAGCTTGGCTAATCAAGGCAGAAATGATCAAATCGAGGTTTCCTCGCAGCCAAGCGTGGTTTCGGCAGTGCTTCAGCCTTTGCACAGCGGCAGAGCAGAGCTGGAGGCAGCGTGCCCAGCTCTCACCATCTGTTCGGATGACTTCAGGCTCTAGTGGTGTTTTCAGGCTGTGGTTTTGGTGTGGGTTTGGTTTGGTTTGGGGTTTTTTTTCCCTCCTGATGGGAGGGGCAGTTGCAGTACAGGCTGTTCTGCAGCTCTGGGTTTAATACTGAAAAGAGCCAACGTGATGGGGGGTTTATTCCAGCGAAGCCAGCGTCAGCATGCAGCAGTTGTAGTTGGGAAAGCACAATGGTAAATCCGCTAGGACCATATCCCAGCAGGGAACAGCCGTATCAGCTGCCAAATGGTTGTCTAGAAAGGTCCAGCCTGAAGCTGCTCTGCATTTGAGACATGCATGTTAGGGAACGAGCCGCCTGCCCTCGGGAGCTCGTGCAATGTGCTGCCGTACGTGGACTCTGTTCAACCGTTGGGTTGAGGAGCTGCTGGTCTTGAGCAAAAAGAGATAGGTGGAGGATTCTGGTGGAGGTTTGGGTCATGTATCTCCTGGTGCACGTCTTCTCTTCCCAATCCATCTGTTCCCTTCTTCTGCTCCCCTCTGGGTCTACCCATGCACAAACCCCTTTAGATGCCCTTTCCCTGGATATGTCCATATATCCCCTCTGTACACTGCATGGGGGGGAAAAGCTTTCTTTTTCTGTGTCTGATGACTGTAGTTAATGTTAGATGATAGACTTGGAAACGCTTCAACCATTCTCCTTACAAGTCGCACCGATTGCCTTTTCCATCGCATGGGAGGGTCTCACCGTTGCCTCTTCCCTTCCAGTCTGTTGGCTCTGTCTACAGCGGCCTGATGCAGGGAGTGGGAGCTGCCGAGAAGGTGTTCGAGTTCATCGACCGCAAGCCAACGATGGTGAACGATGGGTCCCTGGCCCCAGACCACGTGGATGGGAAGGTGGAGTTCAGGAACGTGACGTTTTCCTACCGCACTCGCTCTGCAACGCAGGTCCTCCAGGTGAGCCCCGTGGGCGCAGAGCGCTCCCTGCCACGAGGCGTCACGCGCTGCTTCTCCATCACAGCAATAACCCATCCTCAGCCCATGGGAAATGTCAGCTGCCCTTTTGGAGATGTGTAAAGGCAGGCTCAACGGCATGCTGGAAAACAGATTATAAGGAACAGCAGGTGTTTAGGGCCAGCCTTCCTTACAAGGAATGAGATTTATTAATAAAACCCTTGTTCCCCGCTCAGGCATTAAACACGTCAGCATGGTACAGGGCTTTGTGCCAAGCTGTCTCAGACTGCTTCCATGGGAGAGGGGCTGGGGTCACGGGGCAGGGGGAGGCAGCAAAAAGATTAGTTTGCTTTGCAGTTTTTAGAGGTTCTGCTACATCAGCAGGCAAATTTGAAGCAATTTTGGAGGCTTCTTGCTTCCTCAGAGCCAGGAGAGATGGCTGATGTGGCACATCACCAAGGTGGCAGGTCACCATGGCCGGGTTTTGGCTACCTTTTTGGCGTAGTGCCCGAGCCACTGCCCCGGGACCCTGGGAAAAGCCAGGACCTGAGCATGCTCTCCCGTCCATGTTGCAGAATGTGTCCTTCACCCTGCACCCTGGCAAAGTAACAGCACTGGTGGGTCCTTCGGGGAGCGGGAAGAGCTCCTGTGTCAACATCCTGGAGAACTTCTACCCTCTGCAAGACGGGCAGGTGCTGCTGGACGGGCGTCCCATTAACATGTACGATCACAAGTACCTGCACTCAGTGGTACGAGCGACTGATACGTGTATTCTAGCTATCGCCTGCCGTGATCAGAGGGGATGGATGGTAGCGTTGCATGTTGCTTTGGATTTGACCTGGCGACTTCTGAAGTGTCCAGAAAGCTGGAGGCTGGAGGTGGTCCAAGAAATGAATTCAGATAATTTGTGGGGGCGGAAGGGAAAGGGATGGAGAGTGGTTTCATGGGGAGGGGGAATTCTTCTGAAAACAGAACAAGAAACATGTTTTGTTTTGTATTTTTTGGCCAACGCAGTAGAAATATGTTTTTGGTTGTTGGATTAATTATCGTCTAAATTGGGTTTGGAAAAAAGTGTTTTGCATTCCTCCAGCACTTTCTACCTTAAGATCTTAAAGTAATTCTCGGCTAATGGGGAGTTAAGCCTCTCAGGATCCTGGCAGCAGCTGGAGCTGGGTGGTTTGCCCAGGAGAGGGGTCCGGGCCCCTCAGCTCTCATCCGTGTGTCAGCACAGATCAGCCTTCATCCCCTCTGCAAGTAACTGCCTTCTTTGTTCGCCCCCAGAGCGAATGGCCTCACCAGTCAGCAGGAAAACCTGAAAACAATTGATCAGAGACAGGCTGGAAAGCCAAAGTCAGTGTGACTAATTTACATTCCCTGCCTGTACTGAGTGAAAATTAAAAGACAAGCAAGCTTTCAGTTTGGAAAGCCCGGTATGGTGTTAGGAGCATGGGGAGAAGTCAATTAAAATATGACCGTGTCCTGCTGGCTCTCTTCGTGCCCTGTTCTGAGCGATAATTTGAGTGTTCAATTTATTTCAATATTGAGTGTTTGACAAAGCAGGCTGAATGTGAGAGCGAGCAGCAACAGCTGTAAGGTAGGACAGGGAGGCTGTTGCTAAGCAATTAAGGAATTGCAGCAGCTATGTCTGTAACTTGCTAATTTTGGATTAAAAGATGCAGGACAGTTCATCCCCGTGGCCCAAGCATGATTACTGGCCTTGAACGGAAAATCAGCGAGACCCTGGGAGAGGATCTCTCCAGCCTGTCTTGTCCCAGCAACTGGTTTCCCATACTGGGAAAAGCAAACAGTGATGGGAATGACAGGTCTGGAGCAAAAACATAGCAGTGTCTTGGAGGGGGAAGCCCGTCCCAGATGCCAACGTACCAGCATCGGTTTTCTTTCCTGCAAAACGGCTTCACAGCGGACGATGCAAACTGGGCTGGGGCTGCCACTGGGCACCCTGTTGTTAGCGTCCTCACTGGAATCTCACATTGAGGCACTTCTGTATCTTGGTTTAATGGTGAGGCTCTGCCTGCTTGAGTCCTTACCCAGCAGGAACAAATGCCAATGACCCGAGACACCGGCTGGCGTGTCTTCTGCTCCCAACCTTCCTTTGCTCTTCCCTTCCTTTGTGCAGATCTCCCTGGTGAGCCAAGAGCCGGTGCTGTTTGCCCGCTCTATTGCAGATAATATTTCTTACGGCTTAACTTCAGCCTCCTTCGAGTCAGTTGTTCAGGCTGCCCAGAAGGCCAACGCGCACACCTTCATCACGGAGTTACAAGATGGCTACCACACAGGTACCAAAATCCCTCCGTTTGCACTTGAAAGTGTTTTGTTCCTAGGGAAGGCAGAACCTCTCCCCTCGGGTGGAAAGTCAGGCAGGTAGTGATGGACATGAGTCCGTGGCAGCTCGGAGGCACTGTAGAGGTGGTTACATGGGGAGGTGCAGCACCCTGGCTGCCTTTTGGGGTGACTGAGCTGTCGCAGGATTTCTGAGCCCATACTGGGAGAGCGTTTCTGCTGCCGCTCTGTGGCAGCGGGGTGAGTGTCCCCCATCCCATCCAGACCAGTCTGGCTGCCGGTGCCTGGCAATGTTACGGAGATGTGGCACTGGTAGTCTTGCCGTTTTTCAGTGCAGTGATCAGGAGAAAAGCCCAGAACCCAAGCAGTCAGCTGTGTACCACCCCGCCTGCATAGGAAGAAAATAAACCTGCAATAAATGCATAGTAATAAAAGCTGATGTGTTTGTGACAGCGGGACTTTGTGAGGAGGCAGGTCTGACTGATGATGGTTCGTGTTTACGGGAGCCAGCAGAGAGGTCCCGGTTTCCCCTCACTGCCACCTCGGTTGCGCACCCTCCGGAGCCTGACTTGCAGGGAGAGATGGCAGCGACGCAGCTGCATGGGCCAGGGCAGGAGGGGGGCTCAGGGTTCGGATGATCTCCCAGGCTCAGGGACTTCTCTGTCTTGTTTCCATGAGCATCAGTGCCTCAGACCTTGGGACAACAGTGGAGGACTTGCTGCTGGAGGGAAGGACTGCAGCTTTGGGGATGTTTAACTCATTTAAACTGCTCTGCCAAGTGAGCAGGAGCAGAAGCGTTTACCTGGTCTTCGCTTCAAACCATGACACCATCCTGATGCTGCCGGCTGGGAGCTGAACTTGAAGGCAGCTCTTGATTTTGATTTTGACCCTCTCCTTTCTCTCTTGACCCAACAGAGGCAGGTGAAAAAGGAGCCCAGCTGTCAGGTGGCCAGAAGCAGAGAGTGGCAATTGCCAGGGCCTTGATCCGAACCCCCCCCATCCTAATCCTGGATGAAGCCACGAGTGCGCTGGATGCGGAGAGTGAACATGCGGTGAGTAGGTGACTCGGCTGTTTGGGCCAAAGAGGCAGTCTGGGTTTGGAGGAAAGACTGTAGCTCCCATTTCCAGCCTGTGGACAAGCTTAGTCTTGACATGGTGCAATCAGAGGTTTGGGCAAGATGCTAATTCTTGAGCAGGAATTTGCTTCCAACGCTGCTGTAGCCACCACAAAGGGAATAATCCTGTGCTCACAGCAGCCAGCACCTGAAAAACCTGATGAGATGGGGATCTCTGCCGATTTTTGAAATGTGAAAAGTGTTAATTAGCATACAGCAGCACTGTGCAGCCTTTTAGGACAGGATATGGAGGAAGACCTGAAAAAATGGTACTGCAGCAGGCAGAGTAGGACTGCCCGAGCTAAAATCCCAGCTGAGGCACCAAAGAAACCATGCTGTCAGGAAAGGCCCTGAGCTTTCTGTGAAGTGAGCTGGGTTTACCTGGCTGGGATGTGACAACCAAACAGGTCTATCGGTAGCAGTTTGGCCTCGCGGGTTTAATGACATGAGGGAAAGCTAGCTCAGGGTTGAGGTGTGAGGACATGTCTCCTGGTCCTGGAGGATGAGTGCTGCCGACCCACGGTGTGGGGGAGCGCAAGCACCTGACCTTGGAGCAGCTCGGGGGCTTGCAGGTCCTCAGCCATGTGTGTGGTATCTGATGCCAGCCAGGGGCTGGTTTTGGCTGGCCAGCGGTGTCAATGTGACATGTGGCCTGGTGGCCATCTGCCTGCCTTTAGACCTTAGTGCCGTTGTCTGTCTCTTGGCTAGAAAACAACGCTCTCTTGCTTTGCCTTGAGACACCCAGGAAATAGCCCCACTTTTCTGAGCAGCTGCATTTACCAGGTATTGGCTTCCTGCAGTCCATGCCAACACCACGTGGCCTCCAAATCTGGGGTCTGGCTCTAACAAGAACCCAGCTTGCAGGATCAGACCTCGCAGTGCGTGTGTGTGTGCCGCACCTGTGGGCTAGCTGGACTGAGACAGTCTTCTGGGCCGCACAGCGAGAGCTGGGAGCTGGGATGGACATGCTGGTGTTGGTAGTGCTGCAGGGGGTCTTGTGTTCTCTGGGTAGCCAGAGGAGAGCAAAGCTTCCATACAGAGGTTTCTTAACACAGACTACAAAGCTGCTGTTCTTTCCAAAGCAGAGCCAGTGATGCTCGGGCACTAACGTCTTTTCCTCCTGTGCAGATTCAGCAGGCGATTTACGGCGACTTGCAGAACCACACGGTGCTTGTCATAGCTCACAGGCTGAGTACTGTGGAGAAGGCACACAACATCATTGTGCTGGACAAGGGCCGCGTGGTGCAGCAGGGCTCGCACAAGGAGCTGATGGAAGAAGGCGGCCTTTATTCCAAGCTGGTGCAGAGACAGATCCTGGGGCTGGAGGGGGGCGGCGCAGACAGTCGCCAACCCGCAGCCCGGGGGGATTCAGCGAAGGCGCCCGGCGGGCTGGAGGAAGAGTTCAGGATAGACCATTCCCTGCCGGCCGTGGCACAGGACGATTACAACAACACGGCTCACAAGTGAGAGCGGCGAGGGCCGGCGCTTGAGACGCTTGCTGGGATGCCGAGACAGGAGGCAGCTTGCCGACGGGCTCGTGCGCTGCAGAACGACGCCCGTTTGCTCACCCCACACGCGTCACACACCCGTGCACACACAAACACACACTATAGAGCTTCCTGCATTACGGTCCGGCGGGCAGATGCCGGCTGGTTAAACAGGGAAACGGATTTATTCAAGGGAGTTGGGTCTTCAGCAATTCCCAGTGTTTCTACTGGGTTTCTTTTCTTACTACCAGTAATTCCTCTCGACTGGGACTTTTCTCCCATTGATATGCATGTGTAACTGCTATTAACTGTAATGGATGTTAAATGCATGCATGGAGGGGAAGATTGAAAACCCCTTCAGGAAATTTCAGGGGGTGGCTTTTGTGGGTGGATAGAAAAACGGTGACTGTAAAACAAGGTCCTGCTCCCGCTATCAATCTCTGGGGCCAGTCCAAAGCCTGCTGAAGTCCGTAGGGAGCTCCCTTTGGCTTCAGTGAAAACTGGATCACTCCCATGGGGCTGAACGCCGGGAGAGTTTTGCACTGAGTGCCTGCAGGCTCAGGCTCACAACCGTTGCTGCTGAGCTTGTATCATGTAGTAACCACCATTGCTGGAATGAGCCAGGGGATGGGGAGGCAGATGATGCTTTCAGATTTGCTCTTGGTGCTTGGTGGGTGTTTGTTTTTAAGGATGAAAAGTTTTACCATAATTGGGTTTGGGGGTTTTTTGATTTGGGTTTTTGGTTTTGATTTTTTTTTTTTTTTAATATATCTGTGTGCACTGTGCAATGTCTGTCTGGCTCCAGCATCCACTGAAAATTGGTCTGTTATTTCAGAATTTTTTAAACTCAGAACCCTGGTGCTGGTTTGAAAAAAAACACTACTAAAGACAGGCATAACATACTAAAAGACAGCACTTTATAAATCCCACCAAAGCTTTGTTCAGCTTCAGGCCATGCTAGCGACTTCACTGCATGGGAAATCCGTACAGTCACTTTCCTTGAAGTCCGACTTCAGCTGCCTGAACTTTAAAATGTGTTTCTTTGGATATTATTTATTAACTTACTTTTAGTATGAGGGATAGAAAGAAATATGCTGCTCCTAGCCCCTTTGGGTAATGGCTCTGGCTTAGTAGTGTTATCCTGCCATAGATTGGTGAAGAAACCTATGCAGCCAGGCAGGTGCTATTGAAAAATAGCATTTATATGGGGAAGATTGACTTCAGACTGTGCGTAGTTAAGAAATTATCTCAAGCACTTTAGCTCTCATTTTTTCCGATATTTGAATGCTGCTGTGTTTTACTTTTTGGCCGTTTTGCATTTTTGTTGTTGGCGATTGTTTTTTTTTTCTCGTTTAGTGATGTTTTACAAACTCTTTAGTGTCCTTGAGGAGGGATGCTCAAAAAATAAAATACTACCTCTGCCACTCAACACCGAGCCAATCTAGTGGGGGTGTTTTTTGCATTCATGGTCTTCAAGGTAATGTTTGTCCAAGATGATGGCTGAATACAGCTGCACACTGCACATGTTCTGGCTCCCTTGTGGGGAATGACAAGAAGAACCTACAGAGAATTAGGTATGTATAAGACTTCAGCATCTGATAATGTCTGTGAGCCATAGCAGTAGGTATAACCTGTTTAAGAACTTGTTTTCATCCCGGATCCCATCCGGTAGTCAGTCTCGCATGAAAGGGCAGGCAGTCTAACCTGTTCTCAAAGCACAGTGCTTTGTGACTGGAATCTTTTCAGCCGCTTGCTTGTGTGATATGATAAAAATCTGGGCCTCGGAAGGAGAGCTCTCGTCGTCTTATCTCCCTCCACTTAGGAAACGTCTGTTGTCACGCTCTGAACTCCTCAGTTCACGGCTTCAGTAAATGGCCAGTACATTCCTGCTTGATGAAAACTTGCACTGTGGGTATGAAGAGGTTGGGGTTCTACCCAGCACTGGAGGGCAAGTGATAAATTCTGCATTTTTATCAGTACCTGTGAGCAGAATGTGGTCAGCAGTTCATAGAATTGGAATTAATTTCTGCTTAATTGAAAAACTGGGGAGGGGGTGGGGAATTGGGTTACCTGGGAACTAGGGAAGCCAACTCACCCTGGGAAGTGCTGGTAGGACAATGCTTGTTAGTACAAGAGATGCCAGAAAAGAGAATTTGATCGTATCATGTGTGTCTCTCCCAGGCAGCCCTGCAAAAAGGGGAATTGGAGGATACAATCAGATTAGTTTTATTGCAAAGACTACAGTGAATTTCAGGAAGGGAGCCCTGCTTCCCAAGCCTGTTGTGATGCTAATCCCAGCATTGTACTCCCAGGTCAAGTCCAAACAGCTTCGACTGAAGTGGCACATTGGAAACAGCAGATTGTCTCTGCTGGTGGCACCACTCCAAGCTGATAACAGGGCCTGACTTTGTTCATTGCCACAGGTGCTGAATTCTCTCTCTTTTTGCATCCAGATAACTCAAGGCTACTTTTCCATTGAGTCTTGCATCTCGTGGCTTGAACAAGTCCTTTCATTGTGCCATTGGTATGTGACAAGTGGATCTGCCTGTATGCTAAAGCCATGAGGGTTTTCTTACAGCCTGGAAGCCTGGTGGGAGCTCTGCACACCACCAGGGATCCAGCAGTATTCATTGCAGACATTTCTGCTGGCCCAGTACAAACCCTGTGACTGTACAGAAAATCACGCTTTTCAAAATCATTCCAACTATGACTTCTTTTTGAAGTGAAAACCGGGTCAGAGATGCCTGTTAGCCAACCTAAGCCCGGCAGTGAAGATGAGCTTAACCCAGTGCAGCAGTGGGAATTGCTCCAGTGCTGGAATACGAGCCAACTCCTGGAGCTGCCTCATCCGTTGGGCCTCGCTGCCTGTGGGCAGCCTCTGTTTTTCAGGCTATTCTCCTGGAAACAAGGCCACTGTTCCCTCTGAAACCCTGAACTGTAGTGTAGTATTTTGTGGCTGTGGGTTTGCCCAGAGTTGACATTTACATGGGAACGCGAACAAGATCTGTTCAGGAGCTTCTCAATTACAGCCATGCAGATAAAGTTTCTTCTCAAAAGCAAGAGTCTTTTCCGCAGGGAACTCAGATGGGTTTATCTGAAACCTTAACACAGGGCGCACGGCTTGAAGACTGTCATGGCAGAGTTGGAAGCAATTAGGCGTTTGAAAGCACAACTGATTACAAAGGTTGACTGTATATTCCATAGCAGGTTGTTTTCTTCACTATTAATAAGCTCTAACCATTCCCTGTGTATAACCACAGCTGTATTTGATTTAAACATTGGAGAACCCTAACCAAGATGAAGTTCAAGAGTAGATCCTATAGTCATAGCGATTCCCCAAGGACATATATTTACCCCTGTACCTCTGCACAGACAAGGTATGTGGCTGACTAACCCAGTAAATGAGAACACAGTGTAATGGAAAAAACACAGCTGTGTTTATTCCAATAACTTGTCTCCTGGTACACCAACTTCTACCTCAATAAGCAACTGTGTTTGTTTCAGTGGCTGCGCTTTCTAGGCTTTCAGCAGGGCTGGAAATACCACAAGCAAATAGACAAGAGTGCTTCTAGCTCAGGTTTAGAGATGCGTCTTAGTCTGGGGAGGAAAAACAGCATCTGCCTTCTCTACTCGAGCTTCACCGTGAGCTTAAGGCAAAGAAAGTATTTGCAGGTTTACCAACCTGCTCCTCTTCTCATGCCTGTGGCTTCCTGAAAGAAAGGAAAGAAGTAGTAACAATTCATTCTTGCTCTCTCAAACAGCAGGACCACTGTTCTCTCTCAAACGGGACCCCTGTTTCTCTCTCAGTATTCTGAATATGCAGGTCATTTTCATGTGTGAAGGAATCTAGATTATGAAATCTAAACAGAAGTATGGACTGTGATTAGTATATAGAAGGAAATTAAATTGCAAATAAGCCTGAAAACTTATCCACCCATTGAGCAACCAGACTAATAAGGGTTAATAAACACCAAAGATTAGACTTGCAAATTCAGTCTCTACATAACCAACCAGTTTTTCCAGGAAAAGAAAAGAAGTTGTTGTGAAGGTGACTTGCAAAATATGTCTAAATCTAATAAATATGCATGGTACAGTGCTACTGACCGTAAAAGGATATGAGGTGACAGAAGGAAACCCAGGATCAAGTTTAAAAAGAAAAAAAAAATAACATCTAATTTAAACTAGGCTGGATGCCAGTTCTCCCAAGACTGAAGCCTGACTCCTTATTCACCATGACGTGGTTTCCACTGTAATCTTCCCAATTTTTTTGTTCCACTTCTCCTGTAGTAAGTACACTTCTGTACTTGGCTTGCTTACAGTTTTAACGTTCGTGAATACTGTCACCCTTCAAAAGGATTTTCACAAAGGCAAATAGGAACCAGGGCTTGGTAGCTGATAAATCTCAGCCTGTAGTGCTGAATTTGATAATCCCTGTAGCCTAAAATCCTCGTTTATCTGCAATCCTTCGTATTCTGTCCAAGCGATGTGCTGTCACAAAACCTTTCTCTTTCATGAAAACTGCTGAATGGAAAGGCACCTTCCTACCTGTCCAAGTAGAACATATAATTATACAAAAGCGGCTGACCCCTATCTTGTCTCTCAACCTCAGCTGCTTTTCTGGCCAAACTTGAGAACTCAGTCACATACAGATGCTGATCAAAGTACTCAAAAGCAGACCAGGTGTTTTAATATAGATGCTCCTCTCCAACATCCCCAGAACCCAAACATATCTACATGGGGAGAAGTTGTATTTTTAATGTATGTTGTGCTTGAGCACAAATGAGTTATGTTCATTTGTGCATTTGTGAGGACTTCATTGTTCTGCATTATGCGGCTTCTAACTTTAATAGAGATTACCATTGGCTAATTCAAATAATCCATTCCTTGATGTCTAGAGCAGTGAACTTCCATCAACCCCATGCAACATAAACAAAAATTAGATAGTTACAGAAAAGCTCCTTAGAAGGTCAATGTAAACCATCTTTCCCAACGGCATATTGACAATACAATTATTACCATACTGTAGTGCCCTCCACCAGACATGCTCACCCAGAGTACCTCGACAAGCATTATTCAGTGTGAACTTTTCCTCTCCGCTCTCAGCCTGGGACCGAGCAGCTATTATTATACCTCTTTTTAAGCAAAAGGCACTATGGTTGAGGGAAGCTGAGAACTCCACTCAGGGTCACACAGAAAGGCAGTGGTAAAACTAGATTTACAACATGAAGCTGAGTCAGACTCTTCTAAACCGCACTCTCCCCATACCAATTATTTAGCTATGCTATGAAGTTAAAATCACTAACGTTCTTGGGAAGAAAGGGCTTCTTTTAATTCCTCAACTAATTCCTCTATTTGTGTGTGTATATATATATACATATGTGTGTATGTTTGCATGTGCAGATTTACAATCTGGTTTAACACAAGGGTGTAATTCTGTCTTTTTGATGGGCATGTGCAAATATGGTATATGACATTGTGTTGGCATGGCAACTATCTACCGGTTTTAAATAACAAGGTCGGGCTGTAGTGGCCGAGCAAACCCATGTCACTGCCAAGGGGTACAGCTGCTTACTCATCTGTGCTCCGCGCAGAGCACCCCGCACAAGGAGGAGTTCAGCACATACCACAGCCATGGGCAGGTGCGTTGACGTGGATGAGTGGACACATGCCCGTATCGCTAATCACCTTCTCCCCGCCCTAAGCAAGCTCAGCTCAGCTTCCTGCTGCACAAACACCTCGCTCTTACCTGCCTCTGAATACACTCAGTTTGCATCATGGTTGTACAGTAGCTTCACACGAAGCAGCCAGAAGGCCAGGAAGCCTTCCTCAAGCAGTGTCATGTTTTGGTCTTTATTACCTGTAGATAATAAGGACAGAGGGGGCTTTTGGGGGGGTGAGAGGCATGGAGAGCTAAGTTTAGTTATAGGACAAAAGAACAAAGAACAAATACACAGCTGTCATGTCTTCAGTCAGTTCTGCCAGGAAGTACCGCGTCACTTCCTGAATGTAACATCATTACATTTAAAAAGCATTACATAAGAGATCAATTCAGTTCACTATATTGGTATTTTTTCTTCTAGTTAGATCAAAAATGTCAGCTACAAAGGACAATGACCACACGGCCATTCCCCACCCTGTTCCTTTGGCTCACGTGCTCATTCTGGTTCTCTCTGTGCCGTTACACACACAGAAACAAGCCACAATTCCCTAGCTACAAAAGCTGGCCAGGAAGGTGGTGCATGCCGGGAGATGGATACAACTTAGGCTATGTTAACACAATTAATTGTTTCCAGGCATAATTGTCTTTATCAGCTATGCTAACATCAGTCGTAATTGGGGAGATATTGCTCCAAAGTGTTACCACAGAGTGCCTAGTAAAGCGCTGGTGACTTAATAGATATAAATCAGAAGAGCAAAATTTAGCTATAATGTTTTAATTGACGCAGAGCTTTTGCTACATTACATTTCAAAAGTACTTAAGTTCACCGTAAAATACATCTTTCATAGATTGTTTCTTGACCTTCACTCTTGAAGAAGAAAGTACTTAAGACGGACAAAAAGACCTAGCACCAAAGCTTGGCAAGATACAATTTTTAGCTATTTTTAACCTAAATAGGTATTCAGCCTAGGCTTGAGAACAATAATGCAGTCGCTCTTTTGAGATTTACTGTAGCCAAGTCTCAACCTGGTAAGGAAGTGCGAGTTAAATAATTCCACTGATTTTCCTTCCTAATTTACAGCTGCAGAGTTATAAACAAAAGGGGAGCAAGAGTGCCTACAATACTTCCAGGCAGGAGCACTGCAACCGGCTGCATCTGGTGTTGATGTGAAGGCTCAGAGCTCAGCTCTCCACGTCTTGCAGGGCATAAGACAAGAGTCTGCTGCCCGTGCCGGTCTGTGAAATGAAGCCGCTGAGCCCCAGCCATCCCAGGAAGCCATTTGACCTCACGGCTATTCCAACAGCCGCCATCCCTCGGGACACCGAGGGCCTCGAGCACCAGGCCGCCATCACATGAGCGCGGCAGACAAAGCACGCTCTGTGAGGGGTTCCATGGGCCGACACTGAGGCCCGGCATCTTTAGGAAATGCCACTGGGCCTCTCCCAGCGGACAGCCTTCCCTGGGCTTGGCACCACCACTCCGCGACCCTTCTCCTGCCCCGCTTCGGGCCCGGGGGCTGGAGGCCCGGTGCGCTGTGACCCCATGGTGGGCTTCGTCCAACACAGAGGGCCCCAGCCAGGCTCCCCCAAATTCCCCCCAGCCTCCCCTTCTCCCCTCGGCCCGGCTCGCCCTGGGCGCCCCCGGATCCCCTCAGGCCACCCCGGGCTCATCCCCGCCGGCCGCCCGCCGCCGCCTTGGGCACCCTCCTCCTCTCAGGCGCGGGGAGCCCCCCGCCCCTAGCCCCCTTTGGTACCGTCCGCCACAGCGTCCCAGTGCCCCCCACGCCGCCCAGCCNCGCCTGGAGGCGCTGAGCCTGCAGGAGCTCAGCGCGCTGCTGGACGACGAGGAGCAGCTACAGGACATGGCCCGCGAGATGGAAGAGGTGAGGGGCGACCGCGCAGCCCCCGCGCCCGGGCCGCGGCCTCCCCTCGGGGCGCCCCCCTCAGCCCGCCGGGCCCCGCGGCTCGGGGCTCGCTGTCCCGCTGCCTCCCTTACCACTTGCTATTTGGGGGGGGGGGGGGGGTAAGGCCCGACCCACCCCGCACCNGGGGGTGTTAATGACCGACTCCCCTCCACCCCCGGCGCAGGTGACTCCCTCCTCCCGGCCCTGCTGGGGCTGCTCGGCGGTCACGGCTCCGCCATGGAGTGGCCGGTAAATAAGGAGCCCCTGGGCGGCGGGAAGCGCTGCCTGCCCCTCTCCCTCCCCCTTTCCCTCCCGGCCTTTTGTTTGCCGGCCGTCGGTAAGGGGGGTTTGTGCCCGGGCACTTCTCCCGAGCGCTGTTTGCCAGAGGAGGGGGGCTGAGGGCTCGCCGTGCTGAAAATGCTCGGTTTGTACTAAATTAGGAGACACTGACGGGCCGGAGGTGGGATCAGTTTTTCCGTTAATACAGCCCTTGTTTTGTGCCTTGGCCACGATGAAGGATTTTGTCAGGGTGAAGTCCATCCTATTTGTGGTCTCGATCTCAGCGCAACTTGAATTCAAAACAATATGAAAGAGATTTCTGTGTGCCCGAGTTGGTATGCTGGGCGCTGTGAAGGCTGTCAGGCTTTCTGGTGCTTTTTTTTTGCCTGTTTGAAATGTCTTTGTCAGTGTATCAGACTCTGAGCCATGCTTTTGGATCTATGCTTATTAAAACAAAATAGAAGCCTGTTTTCTTCCTGCTGCTGCGGTTGTCTTTTACCGGTTTTTCTATGTGCCAGTGGACCCTGTGTATTACAGTTCTGATGTGAGACTGTTCCAGGTTTATTTGACCACAGATGCTCTTAAAAGACTCTTAACTGTGTAGTCAGCTAACAACAGATAAGATGAAACCATTTATATGAAGATTTTAAAAGAAAGAAATGTGCTGTACTTCCTCTTTCATTGTGTGTGGAGGCTTTTACTAGAGTCTGTTCAACTAGAAATACATCCCAGAAATGTATTTATTGTTGGGGGTTTTTTGGTGGTGGTTTTTTTTTTTTTAAATTAGAGGACAAAAGCCCCAGGGGGGGAAAAAAAAGTGGCAGTATATCCTTGAGAAAGAAGCTTAGTTTATTAAGTAAAATCAATTATAGTTGCTTTCCCTCAAACTAAGATTCCTGCCCTTTTGGTGCTTCCAAGGAAATTGTTCTGGATCACCTCAAACCAAATTGTCAAAGTATTACGGATCACGAGGCCCACTGAAGGTTGAGGCCAAGATAAAAAGGTGTCCTGGGGAATTCACTTGCTGCATTGTGCAACAATTTGTATTTTGAACTTTATGTAAATAGATTTGCGAGAGCGGAGGCGGGCATACTAACTTTTCATATGGGCTTATATTTTGAGAACAGCTGAAGAAACAGATACTGCTGTGCTAAGTAAAACGTGCAGAGATCTTAGAGGCACTGTGGTTTACCGGGAGGCAGGAGTACCCTTCTATATCGAGACTAAATATTTAAGGAAAGTCAACGGACTATAATGGGCTTAACTTCGTAAAGATATAAATGGGTGCAGTATTGCTGGCTTCAGCGTGACCTCTGGCAAGGTACATCAGCAGAAGGCCTGGATCAGTGGGCTTTTTTTTTTTAAAAAATATTTGTCAATACACATTTAAGACTGTAGGTCAGAAGTGACAGAAAACCTCATGACCACAGCAGAAAGAGATTCTGTCTTAGACCATATTCTCAATTTGACCCTCCGGTTTTCCTCTCTTTCGTTGGCAACAGAAGGCTTTTAAATTGTAGAGTAAAGTTCTCTGGGCCTGAGGGAATATTTTGTGGTGTTTGGAAAGTGTGGCTAGGTTTGAAGGTATTCAAGCTGTGTGGAAATATGGCTATACTACTGTCTGGTATAATCCTCTTTTATTGTGTGTGGAGGCTTTTACTAGAGTCTGTTCAACTAGAAGTGCATTTACCCACCTCAGAAGGAATTGGCTATGCTGGAATACTTTTTCCTCTTTCTGTTTTTGCCTTCACTGAATTGTTTACTGCTTGAGTTGGTGCTACTGGGTCCTGGTTTTTCACTGTGAAGTATGTGGCAGGAAGAGGGGGAGAGGGAAATCCTGAACGTTAAGGAGGAACCGTGGTGACTGCTACTTGTGTAGGTATTTGGTTGTCAGTCCATAAGTATCTAGGTTGTAGCGTTATTCCAAAGTCCTTGGATTCGTAATTTCATTTTGGCATGCCAATAAAATCATGATTCCTGAGTCACTTCTCTGAGGTCACTTGTATTTTCAGTGGCAAAGTTGGCTAAAGCTGATTATTCCGTAATTGAAAAAACCTTTGTTCTCCTTGTCGCAAGGGAAACCCAGCTGAAAAACCAGTATTTTGTTCACAAAGAGGAGGATTTGGAAAACCACTTGGCTTTCTTGCTAATAGCTAAAAATAGGCACCTTCCAGCCTTAAAGGGAATGTATTCCTGTGCAGCATTTGAGCAGGATTTGTGTATGTCATTGTGGGGGTGTACATCTATATATATATGTGTGTGTGCTCATGCACATGTTCGTATTTCGCTGGGGTAATGTGCATGTACAGTGTCCTTCATGCTGTATCCCCAGGTATGTGAAAATGTGGCATCGAAGAGCTAAGCTGCTGCTTTTTCTGTCTAACGTCGTTTTTTGAAGCTTCTGGGCTTTTAGCGCTTGAACAACGAACATCTTGTCTGACAGAAAGAGGAAGGAAGCCAATTGTTTGGTACTCCTAGTCTTTTAAAATTGAGGGGTTTTTTTTATGATCCTCTGAGGTTAATCTGTGTAGTACATCTACAGTATTCATCTTTATGAAATAAAAGTACATTGTTTATAAAAGTCCGCCTCGGCGTGGTAACTCTAAACAGCATAGATGAGAGAATTTGTGACCTGACACTGGTGGTAGGTTGATGAATTTCTCCTGTAAAAATGAGTTTTCTTTTTATCTACTGGAACATCACTTTAGTAACGGTGCAACATTGTGTTACTGATTGCTAAAGTTCTACTGCCAAAAATTATTTGCTCTTCAAGACCTTAATTATATGAAGTCAAGAAGTCAGAAATGTACTGCCTTCCTCTCATTCCAGGATTTCAGAGTACTCTGGCAAGCACAGAAGGGTTTTTTGAGTGTAGTCCTTTTCTCAAAAGCCATTTGAAAAGATCAGGCAGTGCAGAAAGTCCACGTTAAAACTATGTGAATGCGTGCCCAGATTTCTTGGATTCCCACCTCTGTCTGAAAACCACATTGTGCAAGTGGTTATGTTCTTGTTTGCCAAACATGAAATTTAGTTACAAAGTTAGGAATTAGACTTGGTGACAACTATAGATTTTTCTCTTCCAGCTAAGCATCCAGAGGGAAACCTGCCTGTGTCTGATGAGTGCAAATTGCAGTTCTGGGTGTCTCTTTCCTCTGGAGAAAACATTTAGGAATTACAACTTACCTTTTAACCTTTATTTTGTCATTTTTAAAGCTAGTACTCGCATAATCAGGAGACCTAAATTTAGCAAATCTAATCACTTTGGAGTACGTATTAATATTTATTACCAAACAGATGTTGTTAGAAGGTGTATTATCATTCACCAGTACATAATGAAAAGCACTCTTAAATCTTCTGGAAAAGAAGTCTCTATTCTCCTGCTCTGCACCTGTCAGCTCCTGTTTCAGGGGTTAATTTAACACGCCAAATGTGCGTCGTTATACTTCCGCAGTGTGACTGCATATCTTATTCCTAATTTACAAGTCTGTGTAAATGAAAGAGAGAATGTGGGAATGATAAAGACTAGAGCAAGACCAGAGAAACCTAAAACTAACGTGGATGTATGCTATGTTTAAAGCAATTAAAATGGTGCCACTTGAAACTTCTTTTTATTTATAGCTCCTTAAGAGACTTTTTCTTGAAAGTACCGAGAGACTACTTGCTGCGGCGCTTGCCAAAGCAAGCTTATAATTATAGCAGCACTTGATGGACTTCGTGGGTAGTTGGGATTTCAGTTGCTCAGGCTGCATCTCAGGAGGCATCTGGTCTGGAATTGGTCTTCTGGGAACGTGCTTTTGGATGAACAGGAGTGATGCTGCTCAGAGACATTTTGCACAAATAACTCTTGCTGCAAACCATTATTTTGGAGTAAACAATGAACAGTAACAATGTTGCTAAGCTAGTACTAGCTTCTGTTTTAATTTTATTTAGCATTTTTATTCTTTTCTTAAAAGTGGGATGAAACGAAGCTGCAGTTGATGAAAGTAGTAGAATCTCAATTCCCAAAGCAGTTGCTGCTGCCTGTTCTTGGAAGTGCTTATTAAATAAATCCTTGAGTAAAAGTATTCAAATTATTTCTGTTAAAGAAACTCACTTTTTAAGCATCTTAAGTTTTGAAGTGCTGCATAAACCATGATTTTTGTCTTTAATAACTTCTGTGTGTCCATGGCTTCATTTTCTTGCAGGACGCACAATTTGGTTTGAGTGGTGTACTCAGTGGTGAGCAATCCTTCTGCCATTAAAATCCTTTTATAAGCAGCTCAGTATCATTGCCCCGTTTGTCCCATTCAGAATTCATAGAGCTTAGCAGTTTTTTTTTTAAAAAAAGTGTATGTTCTCTTTAATATTGTCCTGTCTTATTTTATGTCTTGTGATTCTGACTGGTATTTGTCATCTGTTCTCAGATTAATGTTTCCTGCCTGCTGAAGTGCTCATGACCTCAATAGTCTTGTTAGCAATTCTGCTAGAGTCGCATGATGTTTGCTTATTTCTCCTAATAACTTTTTTTAATTGCACTGCCAGTAGGCAGATGAACATCTCATGCAGTAGCAGTTCCCTGCTAACATACATTTTTGTCGCGCAACACGTCTGACAACAAAATAACTTCTATTGGATTTATTCCTTGCTTGGCTATTGTCTTGGGCTTGTGGAAAGCTATGAATGGATGCTGAAAGCATGCTTTGTGCTGCATTGATAATGTTAATAGACTGGTCATGCTGTACTGTATCTATGACCCTTGGATGATTTTGCAACCTTTTTTTGTTTGTTTTAAATTAGTCAATGCTTTTTGAAAGGTTTTCTGTAGGGCTTTTTAGGCTAACTTCACAGAGTTTGCTTTTCTGATTCCTTGAATTAACTTCTAAATTGGAACAGTTGCAGAAAAGTTTGTTACGCGGACCTTAACATTCGGTGCCAGAGATTATTCTGGTTCGTAAAACTGTGACTGTATTCAAGTTGCATTGCTCTGGGATTACATTTGTTCTACTTGTTGTGAAATAGAATTTATTCATTCCACAGACTGCAAGCTTTTTTTCAGTGACATGAAGCGTTTCAATGTCCTGAACAGGTGGCTGGGTCTTCACCAGCTCCTCCTTAAGTTTCATTAAATGTCATTCCTAAGTTTACCTTGTATTTGAGGAACTGGTTCTTCTCATGGTTTTGAGTAAGATTCAGTTTGAGTTTCTCATCTCTTCAACTGTCCATTTTTTAAAGAAATTCGACACAGACTAGTGCTGGAAGTGAAGACTTCAAGGGTGACACTTGAATTGATCATTAAATGTCAATCATGTTTTTTGTTCAATTTCTGTAGGAAAAAATGTGCCCTTCTTAGAAGTGCTGTAATATGGAAAAAGTTGAGTCATTAAGTCTTACATAATTTCAAGCACTGTAACTTCAGGTGTGATTACGAATACCTTAACTTTTTTCAGTTTTAAACCAAGTATTTTTAAGACTTTCACTTAAGAGTAGTCCATAATTGATAGATATCAGATGCCAAGGACAGGAAGGGATGTCACTCTGCGGTAGATGTAGGTAGGTCATAATACTGATTTTTTTCTTATTTTTATAAGTCAGGTACATCATATCATGCTGATATTTATTCATCTTTACACATCTGAAATGATTTAAAAGTAAAGTTATTCAGAAAATCATTGTAGAAAGTTAGGCATTTGCTTCCTCCTTCCCCTCCCTAGTCTTGTTGAGAGACATGATACTTGAGGCAGGAGAGTTATTTAAAAGTATTTAAAAACACCACAAAAGCATTATCTGACTTAAGGAAGCTTTTTCTGTTATTCTGTCTGTTTACCTAGAGTTTTTCCTTCTCCTCTTTATTATATACAATTTCAGTAAAAGGTTCCTTTTCCTGGGATTTGTGCTCTTGAAAGGTTTATAGGTTTGTGTCCACTGGCTTTTTTCTCTCTAGAGGAAATGTAGATGTTGTTCATCCTGAAGAAAGATCAAAGTTCACTCAAAACTGGTCTTCCCAGGCTGACTGCGCAACTGCTTTGAAATGAGAGTATCAGCCTTACAAGCAGTGAAAATCCAATCACCAGATCAAATTGAAGCTTGAAGGAAGTAGTTTGCTCATTAAAATGGTGAAAGAGGAGAGGCATCAGAAACCATGAATCTTTTTGCACACCGTCTTCTTTGGCTGGCAGTTCAGAAGACAGCTTGTTAACAAAACTTGTGGTGATGGCAGGTGATTTGGTAAGAAGCTGGATGCCAGTAATTAAGCTGTTAAATCGTGTGTATTTTAGTTCCCTTCATAATTGTTAGAAAAATGTAAAGTAGGGGGACTTAGGCTTTCTGAAAGCAACAGCCGTAACAGCATTGGATTATATGAGAAGAAATAAATGGAAGCAACCAGTTTAATTTAAATTATTTTGCATTGGATTCAGAAGTGAGAAGAGAGGATTTTCTTTTTATTCTTGGAAAGGATTCAAGCTGAACACAAGCATAGGGCTGGAAGCTTGTTTAGGCTTGATGTGAGAATCTTGAAGAGACAAAACAGTATCACAAGTACAGTTTCTCCGATTTTCACAATTTGGAATAGAATTTTATTTTGATTGATGTAGAATTTAGGACTCAGCATTATCCTTGACTTGATTTTTTTGAAGTGGTTTAGCAAGAACAGGGTGTAAGAGAGTAAAACTTGGGTATTTGAAGAGCAATATCTGGGGTCAGAGATCTGTTTAAGTAACATTGAGCCAATTTTGAATTTAGAAGATTAAAGCAGTGTATAAATATTTCAAAAGGAAGTAACCACTTTTGAAGACACCATTGCTACACTTGGAAAATATTTTCACCTGATGCACGTAGTCATGGCCTCAGACTGCCAAGAACACCTGGATTCTGATCCTGCCCTTTTCTGGGGCTTTTAAATAGCTCATTTGGGTTTCCTCTTTTCCTATTTCTGAGGTGTGGCTCTCCTATATCCACCCATGAGCGTGAAAGGAAGAAAGCACTGTACTCTTCGTGTTTGCACTGAATTCAGTGCAACTGTCCGTAAATAAGATCTGTTATAGCTAAACAGGGATGATGTGGGGCATATTAATGTAGGAGGTCACAAAAAGCGTACCAAATGTTTCACTGATTTTGAAGGCAGCTTAATAGAATCAGTCTGTTGTGCCATGGGAAAAGTGTCCCACTTGTTGATTCAGACTGAAAATCTGAAATCAGATCCCTTGCCTTTTTTTTTTTCTTTCCCCTTTTGATGTCTGAATATTTTAATGAATCTAATGTGACAACCAGGGCAGACTTCCCCGAACACTTAGCTTTCCCAAAGCTCATGAAGACTGTCTTGATAAAATCGCGTGCGTGTGTGTGTATGAGCAAACTCGGAATCTTGCCGAATATTGATTTTCTGAGAGTTGTCATTTGTTCTTTAGGAATAATGTCTTCGGGCTAGGATATGTTAAGCAGAAGGATTAAACTGAAAAACAACTTTTTGGCATTAATACAGGATTGATTTAACATAGTTGGGGAAGAATATTCTGGAGAAGGCACCGTAATGATGCAGTCCTAGGTTTTTGCATTTTAATAAGATAAAGGATGACATTCCTCTGCAGTCTTGTTGCATGTTACTGCTGGGATTCAAAGATTTTTTTTAAGAGCAACTGTTGCTTTATCTGTCACCGTTCGTCACGGGGGAATGGTAAGGGTGGTGCGTGAGGTGGGAATGAAGAAGCACCTACATTAAATAATGAGTAAAAGTTCATATAAAACACCTTCAGGTAGCAGGGTGTGAATGTAAAAATCTGATCTCACAAAGCTGTGACAGCCAAGAGATCAGACCTCACATAAATTTGTGACAAGAATTAGAAGAAACTTGGGTGACATAAACTGCATTCCTCTGCCACTTAAGCAGAAATGTCTAAGCGAGAGCCCAGAGACTGGTTTCTACACGGTAACCACTGCCGTACCGCCAAGGTGAAACCTGCCTCTTGCAGGCAGTTCAGCGCAGCAGGAACCCGGTTCCTGTTCTGATCGGGCAAAAGGCGTTCTGCCTGCAGGAGTGTTCTTGGGCATCTCTGCCCCTGCTCAAAGGAGAGGGGTGTTCTTTGGAGTCCGTGCCCACAACACGGACTCTTCAAGTAATTATCATTTCCACCTTGGAGAAGAAAACTGTTTAATGAGCTCTATGCTGCATGTGGAAAAAAAATGTGTAGGAAAGTGACTTAAGGTCAGTTTTAATTCCTGTTCAGAAGCGATTCATTCACAGGTGCTCACAGCTGAAAGAAGAGATCCTTACTCTCAGGGCAATTCCTCTGAAGGTCTTTCCCCCATGAGCTTCAAAGTCCCTTGTTGTTTTAGATGATTTCAACCTGCTGTTTGCGGCATAGACCTTCTTATTCCTTCTAGATGATATGCTAGTAAAATAGTATATTAGTAGAGCAGTAAAAATGCAGTTTGTGAGAAAGGATTTTGTGTAGCAGAAAAAAGAGATCATAGGAAAAGAGCGCAATAGCTGAAGCTGATCATACCCACCAAAACAGTAGACGTTCCCGCTGTTCATAAAAAGTGCAAAAGTATTGTTATTAGTTGCAGGTCCAATACCATAGTAATAATTTTTACAGAGAGCTTACTTCTGTTGTTTATTTAGAATTTCTTATAGTGTCTAAACAACCGTTAGTCTTGCTTAATTTTTTCACTGTCATTTTACACACTTTTTTTTTTTTCCCCAGGCCCAAAATGTTCAACACAGCAAGGACATGACTCTTGCCAGCAACCGCAGTCTGGCAGAAGGCAATCTTTTGTACCAGCCAAAGTTGGAGTCTTTGAAATCAGATTTGACTGAAAAATACCGAGAGCTGCAAGTTCTTTTTGAAGCATACCAGATAAAGAAAACAAAACTAGGTAACATCTTCTGTTGACGATTATGATTTGCTGTTTCCTAAGTGAATATAAATACGTTGCAGGTTTTTTTGTTTGTTTTTGGTGCCTCATTTTTAGCCGTGTGAATTAGGGTACAAAATGAAATGTCATTCTCATGTAGTTCTGAAATAGGTCATGCTTCTAATGATTCATTAAGTGTCTGTTACACCTAGTAACAGATACTGTAGACTCTTTCTATTACTGTGTGGTTACCTACCTGTTGTTGATCTACTGTTCTCTAAATGATCAAATTCGTTTACCTTGCTAAAAAGCAAAACAATTTGAATTTTCAGAGATTAATCATAAATCAAACAGAATATTGCATTTAACTTTTTCATTTCATACTGAATTATGAAGTATTGTACGTCTGATACTGCACTTGCTGAAGTGCTTTGTCTTTCAATATTATAAATATATCATTGTAATTAAATTTCAGCTTTTAGCACTCTGACAATATTCCTAAACTACTTAATATATTTTCTTACTGTAGATCATCTTGTGTAGAACAATGGAGTACGCTAGTTTTACGTATGTGCCTTAGAAATTTTTATGCTTGCCGAAGCCGTATAGCTTTAGTTAGAAGTCACTTAGAGCCAGCTGTCATTTACTGTTCTTTTTGTGCCATTACAGACAGACAATCCAGTAACGCTTCGCTGGAGACACTGCTAGCGCTGCTTCAGACAGAGGGGGCTAAGATTGAGGAAGACACAGAGGTAATGACAGTACTCTTCAATTCTACCAATTCTACCCGTTACTGAAGACTTTGAATGTACATAGCTGCAGTATAGTGTTGAACATGTAATGGACTAAAGGGATATTTTTAAGAATACGGTCTGGTCTTTGCTTTGAACTTCAATGAACAGTCATTCAGTTTCAGCAAGAATTTTTTTATCTGAGTAATTTTTTACTCTTAACATCTTTGAAGTTCAAGAGAGAAACCGCTCCTTTTCAGAAAAGAAAGCCAAACCCTCTCAGTTCTTTGGCATTGCCTTCAAACTCATAGCGTATAAATGTGGAATTCTTTTTTAATGGTGTTTGCCTGGTATATTTATTAATCCATTACAAATATTAATTAGTAACCTAATGAAAAACTCTGCCTGCGCTGTTTTTTCTCCAGCACTTCCAGTGAAATATTCCATTATGATTTCAGCATATCTGTCTAGGTGCCAGTAGTCACCACTCGCAGTGATACAAGTGCTTGAAGGGTTTTCAGAGTAATGGAAGTGTTTGGTTTTGTTTGCTGATTTGCCTGTAGGACATTCTCTATAACTACATAGCATGTTAGCATCAGGGGAAAAATCTGCTTATTGGCCCTGAGTTGTGATCACAAAAAGACATTCCCAGGACAAGTTGAATTTTGTGATTATACGTATGGTCACTGCTCTTAATTATTAAACATCGTTTACCCAAGGCCACAAGTAAGCATGACTATTAAACCTGGCTTAGCAATAATCCACCTCTCTGTACTGAGGCTTGTAGTGTTCTCAGTGTTTCTGTTGGCATTCCAAGCAGTACTGAGCTGTAATTCAGTTTAGCTGGCAATCTGGAAATCTGTTGAACTTGATTTGTTCCCATCTCTGATGATCAGGAGAATGTTCAGAGCTAGATTCAGATGTTCTTACTGCTGTTGCTTCAGTATAAATTTAAGCAAAAATGATATTTAACTCTCAATGCTTCTGAGTAATAACTAATTCAAAATTCTGCTCAGAATTCTTGGTATGCCAGTCATCTTCCATATGCTAGCTGGAAAATCACAGGCAAAATTATGCTATTTTGAGGATATAAGCCATTTAGATTCTCTTGCAGTATGCCATTTTCTGAGAGATTGTTCCATATTTGACAGAATATGGCAGAAAAATTTCTTGATGGTGAAATACCACTGGATTCCTTCATTGATGAGTACCAGAGCAAGCGTAAACTGGCTCACCTGCGACGTGTAAAAATTGAGAAGCTCCAAGAAATGGTGCTGAAGGGACAGAGACTTCCGCAGGTTCAGCCGCAGGCTCAGCCGAGAGCACCTGAGACAACACCAGCACCTCAAGATTCCTACACTTCGGATGCAAACACTCCTCCTTCAGTTGTGCCCCGACGAATACCACCTCCTCCACCTTCTTCAGTCCCAGCAGGACGCTTTCCTACTCCGTTTACTGCAGCCATGAGTTCAGGACCAGCTCTTTCTTATCCAGGTGCTCCGTATCCTCCTCTCCCCCCTCGACCAGGAGTTCAGCCTGCAAGTCAAATGCCACAGCCAGGATACCCATCTCAGTTTGTACCGCAGTATCCTCCAGCTCTTCCCCAAAGACCACCTCGCCTTCCACCACATCCTGGCTTTATCCTCCAGTGAAATATTTTGGTGCGCCTAACTTATGTATTGGTGCTTATATTTCCTTTTTCTCCCCATCAGAGACTTAATGTGGGCAATGGAAAGCCTCTGTTTTTTGCACAATGGAGTATAAAATCCGAGCTGTGGCACAGAGGTTTGCAATTGCGTTTGGTAAATGTGATTATTTTTGTTTTCAAGTATCAGTGACAACAAGGTTTTTCTAGGAAGGTGATAGGGTCTAAATTTTGTAAATCCATCAAATTGTGAAACAACGTACAGTGGATTTCCTGATACTACAAATTGAATCATGCTCTGAATTCTTTAGTGATGGTAAATCAGCATCCTCTTCTGTTCTGATGTATTCCTATCGCAGCTGGATGTATGTGTGGCAAACTGGGAGCTATTTGTCTCTCTAAAGAATTCTCTATCGGTGCCAGTGTTTGGATAGTAACAACCATATCTGAATACTGGCCAAAGAGTTGCAATGGACCGCATCAGCATCCTTCGCAGTGTGCCCCGGCAGCGGCATTTGTGGCCAGGTACACAACGTTTTCAGAGCTCGCTGAGCTGAAACTCTTGTCAGAAAATGTTCTATGGCTTTTAGACCGTAAAAGTTACAAGAGTTTCATTTCTACATTTCAGTTGTTACCTTAGACTTTTCATAATAAAAGTGCACACTCTTACCACTTCTAAATAACTTGACATCCTGAAAGTCCTGGTCTCTTGAATTAAACTAAACTGTTTGTAGAGCCAGTTTAGAGTTTTATAGAAACTTTACCAGGCATTTTTATTTCCTTGCCTATTAAGACTCTTTCTTATGTTGATTTTTTTTTTCTTTTCCAAACCTTGGATACAGAAGTGATTTTTTTTTTTTTTTTTTACACAGGTGCTTAGCTTTTGATATCATGTGATTCCAGGAATCTAGGCAGGGTATTTTCTTAATCAAATATGGGGTTTTCACACATTATGTAATTGCCTACTTGAAGCTCCACAATTTCATTTTATCCCTCAAACTCAGTCTCTCACTTGGCAGAACTATTTTTAACTTTCCCATTTCCTTTAGTTTTGCAGTTTTTGACATGCGTATTTATCTGGAATTTGCAGTTAACGTTTCTCTGCAAGCAGGCAAAACAGAAAAGCTTTTTGAACTCCATGGTGGCTGTTTGCACCTTACATAATCCATTCTTGACTTCTTTTGCCACTGGAGCAGGAGGCTTTTTAGGGGAGCTCAGATTTCATTCTCAGTGTGGCTCTTGAAGCCTAAGGTGCAGATGCAGGCTGGTATTTTAATCTAGCATTGGGGGAGGCAAATCTTAACGCTTGCTTGCACAGAAAGTGTCCATAAATTCATTATCAATTTCTCACATCCACAAACAACTTTCACCTAATTCATGGTAATTTAAGAAACTCATAGTCCAGAATCTCCCTGCATTATTTCAAACCATTTTCATATCATCATCCTGGAATGCACTACATTGTTTGGAAGTCTGTACTACAAACAGCATCACTCAAAATAGAATATCTTTTTTTTTTTTTTTTTTTTTTTTNTTTTTTTTTTTTTTTAACGTAAGACCCTTGACTGTCCCTTAATCATTTCCTCTGGAGTGTGGCGGTTGCTAGCAAATACTAATCTGAAATAAAGCTCATAACAGGAAGCTCTCTATTCTGAAAATACGGTTATTTGGCTTGTTTTGCCTTCTGAAGACAAAGGGCAGAAGGTTGGTCAGTGTTACTGGCATCTGAACCAATTCCCCAGTGTAAGTCTGGAAAGTTTCTATAGGTGGGGGATTTTGTGAAGCAGTGTGCATCGGATTTGTTTGCAAAGTGTGTTTTTTCTGTAATCTAGTGATGGTACAGGATGTGTTTTTTTTTAAATAGTGTAATATCTTTTCTTGGTGTTATTTTCTCACTGAAGCTTCGTATAAGCATGGTTAATTATGACTTGTTTCAAAGTAATTTTGCTGTGCTATTAGTGCTGGTATTTGGATGGCAACTGTTGTATCTGAATGCTAAACATAAGGCTGCTGTAGAAATGATTTGTGTCCTAGAAAGAATTAAAGTGGCTGGGGGTTACCAGGGTGGTGACTGAGTACAGAACTTCGTACTTTGAGCCTGCTACACAAAAACTCTAAAACACTCTCAAATTAGTTTTGTTAACATTTAATAAAAACAACCAGGTATATTTTACACTTATCAAGTGCCAACTTTTTTTCCGAGGGTTGAAAATCCTCAGAAGTGATGGAGGTGACGATAAGTGTATTGTGAATTTGCACTGCATTTTATGTATCTAACTTTATTGGTGGTGGTAGTCCAAAAATATTTTTACTACTTGTTAAATTTTCTGTCTTTTGGTAACTTTTGTGATAACATGACCTTTCAGGGATACTTTATCTAAAAAGAAACTCTTGTGCAAACTAAATACAGACAAAGCTAATGCAATTTTTCTGTCTGAAAGCAAAACAATGCATTATTGCATATGCATGTGGCTGATGTGCCTTAGGATCACTACTTGTGATTGTAATACTAGGATATTAGCATTTTTATCATTTGAATGGCCATTGCTTAACTCTAATTTAAGGGCTCTTCAAGAGCACTTTCTTTTACAAAAAAAACTCACCCTCATACTTCAGAAAAAACAAAGGCTGTATCTGCTATTTGTAAGGTTATAGTTGCCTTCACTGATGGATGAGTTTGAACATAGATAATGTAACTAATGTGATGTTTCAGTTATAGCAATCTCATAACTGAAATCCAGCTGCTCATGGAAAACATTTTGCCATTAATTGTGTGTGTGTGTGCGCACAAACTGTAAATATATACTTGACTGCTGGTAATGTTTAAGGGTAAAGGAGAAAAATTACTGTGGAAAGCTGTTTAAATCCTTTCAGAAACAAGTGTTACAAAACACTAGCCTGAATGAGTCGGGCAAGAGATGTGTCAGTGCTTTTGACCTGTTGCCCTTCAACAGCTTCTCCTGTTCTGTTATAACTAATAAATAAATTCTGCTATGGCTAGGATGTTTAGAATCATACTAATTTGCACTGTTTATAAGATAGTGAGATTAAAATGCCATAGGCAAGCTGAGACTTGAGAGGGGGTGGCTCAGTATGCTTGCCAAAATATATATATTATTATGTTGTCTTGAGGATTTTTAATGTCTGCTGCAAATAGCATCTACTTCCCCAAAGCAATTGGAGTGGAGAAACATCTTTTAAATACGATGTGTCACACGGCTTTAGAGTGTTGGTAGCGTTGAAAATGCTCTCTTTGGATGGCATTACTTTTGCCAGTCTTTTGTATGCAGTTTTGTAAGTTATGACTAATTCAGTTGTATGTGGTTAGGTTGATTGATTGATGATCAGCACTGAATGGTTCAAACTCGAGGATGAGTTTCGCTGCACTTCAGTGCTGTCTCCTAGAGGAAGCGGAGTCAGTTGTTGTAGCACAGCTGATCCACACAGGTCACCTTTGTACCAGTGACCCTGGAGGGACTATATAGAATATAAGCTTTCATGTGATGCCAGGAGGCAGAGCCCTGGGCACAGTCCGGTCATGGGTAACTTAGTTTAGTGCCCCAACTTCCACAACCTCAGTCTCGACCTCTTTTGGGACTTCTCTGCCCTCTCAAACTGGATAATGACTTAGATACAGAGCTCAAATCGACAATTCCTTTAGCCTGAATATAGAGCTACTTGGCAAACATTGAGTTCTGAGGAGGTAGAGTCGTCCTGCGCCTGAACAGTTCCTCTGTGTAATTCTGGACAGTCTAATAAAGGGGCGGTTTTATATGCCTAGCAAGTTGTGAAACGTACAAGTGGATTTGTTTGCATAATAAGTCTTTCTGTAATCGACTGTGGTCTGATTTTAAATAAAATAGCATATCTCTCTTGGCGTTGTGTTCCTATTGTGGCTTCATTTAATCACGGTGGAATTATGTTAATGTTTTTCAGTACTAATGGTGGGTTTTATGTAGCAACATAAAAACAGTTGTAGATGAATGTAGAATATAAATTTGCAAGAAAATAATTATTTGTAGTAAATCTCTTGGCCATGTTTTTAGTGACTGGATATAGGGAGTCCATTTTGTATGTAGCTGACACCGGACAGCTACGCTCAGAGTAGATTCTGCACGGTGTAATCATGGCAACGAGGTAGGTGGGCTGTCTTGCCAGGTAGAATCCTTTCGCTTTTGTTTTAGTTTCCTACAATTAGCTGGAACAGTGGAAGTGTTCAGAGTCTTCACCTGGAAAAGCTGAAGGAGAGGGAAAGCCACTTTATTTGTTGAAAGAGGAAAAAGATTTCAGCCAAGACAAGTTAGAAGAAATGAGTCAACCGAAGTTATTTAGGAATATGATAGGAGTCAGAGGGCAGAAAAGACCTGATGTAATTTTCTGTAATAGCTGTCGCTTTGATGGCAATGTGAAATAGAAGTCCTCCTGCAGAATAACTGATAATGTATGGAAGAAAATCCCTTTTTTAATTGTTTCTTGATACGTTCCATTTGAGGTGGCTATGGAGATGTGATAACCTTCTGCTGATGCAGAAATAGGAAACTACAGATGAGGAAAACTTGCTGTGCTGACTCAGTGCAGGTGGGCGAGGGAAGGGGATGGTGTTATGTAAAAGCTGCCGTTCTTTAACTTGGCTCTTCTAAGAATTTGCAGCAACGCCCGTGGTTTGCAGCTTGAAGAAGGTGCCTGCAAAACTTGAAGATACGCCTGTTCCGAAACGGGTTCGGGTGGCCCTTCCCTGTGTCTCTCGTGCACCAGGACATCGTTCTGGGTGGAACCGTTCCCTGTGCAAAGGAGAGGTAACCCAGTACGGTCAGACCTTGCCAGGTAGGGGACTTGCGTGTCAGTTGTGTAATGGATAACAAAAAAAGCAACGTAACACAAAAAAGGCAAGTGGCGTGTCAGTGATAGCTGGCAGTATTTCACGTGGTTTTGACTTGTCCCTTCTTTTTGGAAGCTGGCTCCGGAGGCCATGAAAGCCTACACAGATCCTTCAGTAGCACTTGTTCCTGTCATTTGAGTCCCCTTCTGGCTGTGTATTAACCCTGATACAAGTCTTTTACAGGTATGTCTCTTCACCTTCCCGAGACTTTGTCACTAGAAACGAGAGAGATGTTGCTGTGAGTTCTTTTGAGAGATTTTTGTCTCGACTGAAGTTTTAGAGAAGCCTTACTGAGGCTCTGGTGCCCCAGCTGACATCTTGTCCCTAAAGCAGGCTGTCCCTGGGCAGCCTGTGGTGGGCTCTCAACCTCACCTGAAGCCAAACCTCCATTTTTCTCCCTGCCTGCAGGACAAATTGCAGACCACTGAGGCTGGAACACTTGCTAGTGCATACCTTGAAGCCTGGATCCTGCTGTAAGCTAAGGGCTATATTTTAGTACTACTTATTATCTCCAACCTGTTCAAGGGTGCTTTTTCTGCACTCTTGTAGATGATGAGTAGGAATTATTTTTTTCCTTCAAAGCTAAAAACGTTTCCTCTCACCACATAAGCTAATTCCACCTTGCTACGTGCCCTTGAAGTTGCACGTTATTCTAGCAACCACTGCTCGGGCTGGGCTAATTTCTGAGAGATTCATTAGTCTTGAAAGAAGCCGGCCGCATCCTGTAGAGGATGGGAGGTGACAAAGTGCCTGCAGTTCTCGGCACTGGAATGAGACCACCTGGTTGAGGAGAAAATGCTGATTGTGAAGAAATGTGGAAATGTAATAATGTCCTTTGGGCTGGTGTGTGTATTAGTTAGTACCAGACGTGATAGATGGTTTGTAAGGGGAATACGTACCATCTTTGTATTTTTCTGTTTTGATTTAAACTTACGTACCTATGAGGCATTTGTTAAATGATTGTATGAGCTGATATTTCTGTATTTCCCAAGTCTTGTCTTCTGATTGGGCTATTCAGGAAATACTGTCACTAAAAATAGTACTGCCCAGATGCAAGTAACTCGTGCCTTAGTCACGGCTAATGGCAGGTGAGGCGCAGAAGAGAAGTAAAATACCTTGCAAATGGTGGCTCCCGTTCATGGCTTTAATTAAGGGCTCTTAAAAACATACTTTTACAGACGCCTTTTTTTTTTTTTACCTGACTTCCTAGAGCATGTAATGGCAGTGTTTCCTGTTCGCGTGCTTGATTTCAATGGACTTTTTTTTTTCCCCAGTGATCTAAGAGATGCTTGTGTTTTGTAAACTTTGCTCTCTGTAGCAATGCTGTTACTGAACTTCAGCTGCTTTGTGTGCTCGTGTTCAAACTAATTTGTGGTTGCTGGAGATTTGGCTGCTGAGGGAGCCAAAGGGTGGGGAAAGGAGGGCTTTGATAACAGGCTGTTTGAAAGCTGCTTCAAGAAAAAGAAATTGTACTGTACTAACCTTGGTGGAAGGGAGCAGAATGTAATATTTCACAACTTCCGCTTGGTTATTTTCCATTTCTTTTATCACAGGTACCGAGTAAAATTTGTTCTCAGTAGCACATCAAGTTAAACATCTTCCTCTCTCCACAGATAGAATAATGGTATTTAAAAGTCATTAGCAAATTGGATCCTGTACAGCGGGATGTCTCGATGGAGTCTCAAAATAAACCTTTGCATGCACAGTTCGCAGTTGTGATTTTTTTTTTTTGTCTGCTACAAATAGCAAATACTTTCCAAAAAGTATAGGAGTTAAGAAAATCTTAGCCTGGTATAAAAATTACTTTAGCACATAGGTTACACTTTACGTGGCCTTTGGAGCTTGTTTTTATTTTTGCTGATATTTTTTGAGACTTTGTGCTGGCCTGGGTAGTTTTACCTGCAGCCTCTGTCAGTATCAATTTAAGTACAGTGAACCGGCAGTGGTGTTGAACAAGTTACATTTACCCATAGCATCGTTCTTAAAGCCATGTTTTACTTTATTTTTGAATTCTTTGAACTTTAAATATAGCTGTGGCTAGACTTACGGTAGTGAGATTTAAAAGTTAGCATTCTTGATTAATCAGTGTTTCCATTATGAAATGTAATGTTGTGAGTGGTTAGGATGACATCAGTCTCCCAGCAAATATATCTTTATCACCGTCTATAAATAGACTGCGAGCTACTGCGGAAGGCACTTCCTTGTACCAAGAGAAAAGGTTTCTGAAAGAAACGAAACTCGTAAGTACGGAGCTGGCCACGGTCGCTGCTGTGTTTTGAGAGACGTTTTCACTCGATGTGGCAGGAGTCACCTGAGGAACGCGGCTGGGTAACCCTCTCCCAGCTCCCTGCTGCCGCTGCTGTCGATAAGAGGTTCTCTGTAGCTTCATGGAAAGGCTGAGAAGGATATAAATCTCTGGGTTGGAGAAGATCTTGACGTAACGTACAGGATTAGACCAGCTGCTTGCCTTGCCCAGTAACACCAGTATTCCCACCAAAGCCTTTTCACGTGGAATGCACTTTATATATACAACTGGTTGGGAAATGAGAATTGTTGCTTGCTACGCTGCCCGTAGTAGCTGCTCATAAAACTGTAAGGTCTGTTTTGTGACATGTAACCTCGGAAATCTTAAGTCATTATGAGACTGTTACGGAACTAAAATAAATAATAAAGTACCTTATAAACGTGTTATTGAGATACAGCAACTTATAATTCTAGTTAACTGCTTTATAGTCTGTTGTTAATCACAGGAACTAAGAGCCATGGAGTTTACTGTGGCTTGTATGAAATTTGATTGTAATTGTTTTTGAGGGGGTCACAAGGAATTGGATGTACATGTTGATTCTAGGCTTTTTTTCAAAGAGACCCTCACAAATCTCCTCTTAAATACCAGGGAGCTGTGTTTGCCCTGTCGTGGGCATCCTCGCTGAGCTCCGACTGCTTCAGGCTTCCCGTTTCACTGATGCATCCAAGTTGCGCCAAGAGGTGCAGTGACACTCGGCCCTGCAGATACTTCCAGGTAAGCGCAGAATAAACAAAAAAATCCACATTTCTTGCAGGCATGAGAATAAACAAAATCCACGTTTCTTGCAGGTGTGGGCCAGCGGTCCTGATGAGCAGCTGTGAGGCTGCAGGTAAGGGCTGCCCTGGCTGGAAGGCAACACTGACCTTGCACCCACGCTGCTGCGGCTGGATTGCTTTTTATTTATTTAAGCTACTTACGTTCAGTAAGGCTGCCAGTCACTCTGGTCACCAGCGAGAGCCATGTCGTGATCGTATGCAGCAGAAATTAATGTGCTACTCTGCCCTGGGGAGCTGCTCACGCTAGGCAGAGAGTGGGTCTTGCCTTAGCGCTACAGCCATAGCGATGGACAACTGCATAAATACAGACCTATACACACATATGTGCATAAATGTGTGTAGCTATATATAAGAAAAAAATGCAAACATGCATATATAAAAATACATACATATATAGGCACACACACAGAGCCATACACACATAGCTACACATATATAGACATGACATATATGTAGCTATAGATATATTTCTGCACACATATACCTAGATACATATAGACATGACATGCTATAGCTGTGTATGTATCTACAGCGATACATATGCTTAGATCTAGCTCTACGTGTATAGAGCTAGATAGGTGTGGCTATACAAATATACATATGTATGTACACAGAGGGGAAAAAAACCCCCCGCGTGATACACACAAGAGATAGTTTGATACATAGCTATATATAGAGCTAGGTAGCTATAGAGCAAGATATATATTTTGTGTGTAGATCTGTGTATATACACAGGTATAAGTACATACAAATATATATACACCCCCCCCCAATATATCTATGTGTGCCTGTATATATACACATATAGCAAGATATATATAACACCACATACACACCCCCCAGTGGGTGCAGGGCCACATCACACATAGCTGTCCCCACACCCCCCAGTGCTTTAGCTAATTCCTTCAAGGCGCTTTATTGCCAGCTTGAGTCAACCAGCAGAGCCCCGCGCTGGCATCAGCCCCCTCCCCACTCACAAGCTGACCAGGCACCACAACACGTATTTTAAATATTGCTTCTTTAATAATCTACATCGTGGCAGTAGCTCCAAGGGAAGATACAGCTGACAGGATTTTTCTTCTGTCCCCCGTGTCTCTCCACATCAGTAATTCCTTATTGCTGCAGACTTCTCTATCCCTCAGCTCCCATAGGCCACGGTTAGATTTAATTCTGCTAATTATCTTAAATATAAAACATAATGCAACTGATCCCCTGATGTTGCTGTAGTAATAAAAAATAGAAAAGGAAAAAAAAAAAAAGTTTGTATCCTTATTGCCAGTGTGTGCCGGTAACTGCTTTTTCCCTTACAAAAGCCCTGCTCCTCGTGCCAGTTAAGGCCAACGTCTCCCTCTCCGCTGAGGGCTGATCCCACGCCGAAACAAAGTTAAATTATTCCTCAGGCTGAAAAAGGGGAATTTAAAAAATGGTTGCAAGAAAAGCCCAACAGTTTCCTACTTTAAAAACAGTTCACAGTTCTTTGAAAGGGTCTGAGCAGTACAGTAGCGAGCTACATTTACTGAAAACTTCTAGTGCTGAAAAAAAAAATTAACCCAAACAAACCCCAAATTAAATTAAAACCAGGAAAGCTGGTTGGCAGGCCAGGAGGAGGAGGGCATCCTGCACCGCCTGGGGAGCTGGCAGGAGCCCCCCTGCTCTACGGATAGGAATCAAGTGAAGAAAAAAAAAAAAAAAAAAAAATTAAAAAAACATCCAGTTTTCCAGGCCGGGTGGTGAGGAGACCCCCGCGCACAAAGGCACGCCAGCGCAAAGGCAACGTGATCTGTTGAAAACACAGCCAGCCCCACTAGAAGGTTGCCCCGTGAGGTGGTTACAGGCCGGCATCTCGCTCGGGCTGAAACGAGAGGGGGATAAAGCGAAATATCAGTCACTCGTCCTGTGAATGCACCCCCCCTCCCATGTATATCTAGCCCCTGGGGACCCTACCTCCCCGTGGCCGGGCTTCTGGGCCAGCGGGGGCTTCTTGAGGATGCCTCGTCTGGGGGTCGGTGCCGGCTTCGCCTCCCCGTCCTCCACTGCGTCGTAGGCCCCGGCCAGGGCGTAGTGCTGCTTCCTCAGCTCGCCCAGGCGCACCCGCTCGCCTTCCAGACGCTTCTCCAGCTCCAGCACCTTCACCTGCGCCCAAACAGCCATCCTAGGCCCTGCGCACCCTGGGGGTGCGATCCCTGCCCCCCCCCACCATCCCCAGCACTGTGCTGAGGGGGCAGAAGGGACCCCCCCCTTGTGCAGGTCCGGATTAGGACCTCAACCTGGCCCAAGGGTGGCAGCACCAAATCCACCCTCACGGACATACCTGTGTTTCCATCTCTTCCTTCTTCAGCTTGATGAGGGACATGCCCGAAAAGTCCATGGTGTCTGTGGGGAAAAGCGGGGGGGTCCTCACTGAGCACACCCCTTGCAGAGGACCCTCACATGCCAAAGCAGCGCGCACAGGGCACCTCAGGGTGTTCACTAGGCCAGAAAGGGATTTGGGGTGGGTTTTTTCCTCCCCTTTCTTCATAAAAATCTCACCTTTCTCCTCGATTTGCTCTTGCCCCGACTTGGTGGAAGCCACCACGTTGGCCGCCATCTCGTTGACGTTGCGCGAGCACTCCTGGAGCCGGCTCAGGTTCCTGCTGCTCTTCTCGGCTTTCACCTGCAAAGAGCACAGCGATGGCTGCAGGTCCCCCACCACAGTACCTCCGCACCGGCTCCCACCAGCTCAGGGAAACCCCAGGCAGCCATGTTCTGCGTGAGAGCAGAGACACCGATCACACCATGTCAGAACGGTCCTCGGGGGTGAAAAGGACAGATGGACAGAGGGACAGATGTTTATTCCTGATGATCCCATCACGGCCAGACAAGGTGACCCCTGCGAGGCCCTTCAGCCCCAGGACACCAAACCAGCTCTACTCCCACCTGAGCCAAGCACACATGGATAAGCAGCATCAGTGAAGACAGAGCTTTTTTTTTTTTTTTTCTACCATGCTCTTGGTTTTAAAACCATCTGCTGTAAAAAGCAGTATGGGTCGTCCTCCCCCCCACACCCCAAACCTGCATCCGCATTTGCTCATTGAAACCTCTACACATCGCTTTCGCCCACACCAGCAGGATAGGTGGCAAGCACCAAAATCCATCATTCTCAATTCTGGCTCCTGCAGTTGCTTATTCAGGGTTTCTTGTTAGTTATTAACATTTTCTTTACATAACCGGCTTGACAGGAGGAAGACGGGAGGTTTTACAAATCTTCATTTCTGAGGCAAGCCCTGCTAGGTCTGGGAATGTTAATGCAGGTGAATACACATGGATTAAAATCACAGACTGACTTGAAAATGGTAAGAGCTTCCCTTCCTCCCTGCTCTGGGAGGAGGCTGCAGGACTGGTGGCCAGAATGGCCACACGCTGCTGCCCGAAAGCATCCATGGGACAACACCGTGGGAACAAAGTGACTTAAAACTTGATGAGATGCGTGCAGACAGTCCTGCTGGGACACTCACCTTGGAGGCAGCCACCAGCTGGGCCGTGCTGGCAGCGATTTCATGGGAGCAGACGATCAGTTCTTCGTATTTGCCCGTATGCAGGACGACTCTGTCTGCTGACTCCCTGCATTACAGGTCAGAAGGAAGATCGTATTAGAGATCCTTGCTGTGCACTACGAAGCGAGTGCAGGTTATTTACCTCCTGCTATACCCTTAGAAATCAGCATCAGACCTTTGAACCAGCAGCTTTGCCTGTAATTATTTAAAGCTCATTTACAAGCAATTACTCAAAGCCCAGATCCAGAAGTTTTGGATGGGTGTAAAATATCAGCGGAGGCCAGATTGTGTTTCTGTAATGAAGCAGATGAGATTTTTAAAGCTTTGTCCAAAAAAGCCCCCACATTTCCTGCACTGGCACAGGGAAACGCTGCCCCATCCATGACTGGATGAGCAGCAACCAGGACATGGAGTACACGATTGCAGCAACTTTCACATTTTCCAAACAGGGAGGAACTGCCAGTCCTTATTTTGGTGACCATGTGGTCTGACCCAGGCTACGATGCTCTATAAGGAATTAGCAATAATGCTCCATGCAGACTCAGCAGGGGGACAGTTTGGGTTATCGGGTGATGGAGAAGTGTGGGCCAGCCCCGGGCGCAGCACACAGAGCCGTGCCTGGAGAGGAGCCTCCCGCAGCGGCGGTGGGAGAGGTCCCAGGGGTACCTACACGAGCTGCGTGGCTCCCCAGCCCACTGCCTTGGAGGCAGAGATCAGCCCTTCGGTCCAGCGCGAGTTCTTGGCGTAAAACTCCTGAGTTGTTGCTGCCCCCTGTTGTTATGAGAATATTATGGCCTGGATTAACTTGTTTCTAATATACAATATATAAATCCATAAATCCATATAAAATATCCATATAAAATACAACAACATATTAATTCATCTATAAAGACACAAATCAAGGGATTGGCAGCATTTCTGTGTCCTTCAGGCTGCTCTTACTGGCCTGCTTAAACACAGATCGAGAAAACTAACTTTGGAACCCCAAGTCTGCAAATTCGGTCTGGGTTTAACACATGCATTTAGGCTGTCATCTTTAGATGGACAAGGCTTTGCGAAGGTGACAGCAATGTCTGTAGAGAGCACAGGGCTGAGCAGCCTGTCTCCAGTGAGCGAGACTGCCAGGGTACCGCTAACACGGGAAAGCACAAAATTCAGCTGGTATTTCTGCAAATTGTGGGAAATGCTCCCGTATTTCATGTCGGTACAGAGAGACGAGCACAGGGGAGGACTTACCCGGCCACTTTCTACTATCTCCTTCTGTAGGTTCGTAGATGTCATTACAAGAAGTCTAATAGCCTGGAACAAAGAAAAACAGGTTTTGATGGGGATTTTATAGAGAAGGATTGATGCTGCCAATGGTGGGACGTTACAGTTTTGCACAGTCTCGACGCCCCAGCTAGGTTTCTGCAGTACTGACCTTCATTAGGTCCGTGCAGGAGTTCAGAATTCTGTAGGGAAACAAGAGAAAAGTGCTCAGCATCCTCGCACGCCGCATCCAGGGAAGCGGGCTTTGGCCTCAAACAGGTCTTTTTGGAGACCGGCCAGCCTGCAGGTTATTTCTAAGCAGCTCACAAAGCAGCCGTGAACAATTGGCTTAGACGTGCAAGATGTCCACCCTCCTAAAGAGAATTTCATGCTCAGCATCAGGATGCAGCAGCACCGGGTCGCATGTGCGGCTTTGGAGTAAAGCACAGCCCAGCAGGGTATGGGCACAGGACAGAAACCTGCCCGCGGCTGTCACACGCCACCCCTCAAAACTCACCGCTCGTTCACTTCAAGCTTAACACCGGAGCTCTCGCTTCTGGCCTGGCTCATCATCTCCTGTTGGGAAACACAAGGGGAAGGGTTGGACATCACGTTGCTGTGACGGGCGAGCAGGGTGGAGGATGAATGAACACTGCTGCCCCGAGGCACCCCGTCTCACCTCTATCCGCCTGACGGCGTCCTCAATCGCCTCTGAGGTGGAGGCCATCTCCTTCTCAACCATGTCCCCCAGCTCTTCTTGCTTGATGTCTAAGCTCTTGGGCCTCAGCTCCTGCCGGAGGAGGCAGCAGGCAGCCACCAGGAGGTTTCAGGCAGAGGGAGAGAAGGGAATATTTGTAAGGAATACCACCAAACCAAGGTATCCAACTCCTTTTTTCCCCCTAAATAAATAAAGCTGCAGGAGCAGCACTCTGCAGACTGCGAGGGTGGAGGCACGTGTACCACCAACTTGCAGCAAACATGGCACAGGGACCTCAGAGGTAAGAAATGCCCCAAAACAAGGTGACAAAAGTCGATCACAGGAGCAGTTTTGGCAGGGCAGGGCTCCAGAGGGCTCTGGAGAGCTGACAGCCTTTGAATTAACAGCGGTTTAATGGAAAAGACTAATGGGGGCTTCACGAGAATAAGTATCTGAAAGTTGGGAAGTCTTATTCCACAGGGGTTACTGGGCTGAAAGATTTCAGCTGATCTGAGGGCGACTGTCTCCATGCACCACCAGGACGGGTCTCAGCGCTCAGAAGCTGAGATGGCCCAAGGAAAGCACCAGAACCTGGGGGTATGGGGGACAAGCCACCCCAAAGTGCTCACTCCAACCCAGTGTCTCCAATTTCAGCTCTGGACAATGCGGAAAGCCATGGTTTGGTTTGGTTTGTTTTTTTTAAAAAAAAAAAAGCTGTCCATTGAGGTACAGCCAGAAGGCTGCGAGCAAACAACCCACCTTGACAACAGAGGCAACATCCTTCTGCATTAACTGCCTGCTTTGATTTTTCCTTTAGGAAATACCAGTGCCAGTACATAACCCACCCTGCCAGCCCCGGGCGAGAAGGTGGGTGCGCTGGGCTCCATCTCCTACCTGGGCCAGCTGCAGGACCCCCCGCAGCACCCGCCGCACGTCCCCCAGCTCAGCGCGCCGCAGTGTCTGCTTGTCCTTCAGCTTGCCCAGGTAGTCCAGGCTCTGCTGCCCGCAGTCCCGGCACGTCTCCATCAGCCCTGAGGAGAGGATGGGTCGGTGTCGGGCCCCTTGTGAGACAGGGGCGTCCCCCATCCCAGCCCTGCCACCCTCCTCTTCCTCCTCCCCTTGGCTGCAGAGATGATGCTGAGCATCGGCAGCATCCAGCAAATTTCTTGCAGAAGAGCATAAATCGGTTTCCAGGAGTGAATCGAATAGAATAGAATCATTAAGGTTGGAAAAGACCTCTAAGATCATCTAGTCCAACCATCAAAGCGATGTTCCTGGCCTAGGAAGGGGCACTGGAGGGGAGGGAATGTTGGGAAGGGGAACACGGGGAGCTGGGGGGACCGTGCTGCCCCCAGGGAAGATCTGCATCATATCCAGCCCCCAGAGGAGGGGGCTTTGGCACAGCCACCCCAAAACCAAGCCCCACGAGCAAAAATAAATCCCCCAACACCCGCTGCTTCCACACACAGCACTCACGGTCAGCGTGGTCAGTGGGAGCCAGGTGGGACGTGGCGCTGCCGTTCACGATGGTGTCAGCCGTCAGGTGAGCGAAGAGGGCCAGAGCCCCCACCAGCCCCGCGGCATCTGCCAGCAAGAGGATGTGGTGAGGTGCTGCCAGCCCAGGGCACCACTTGCCACGTCCTGGGGGCTGCAGCCCGCCCTCGAAGGTACTCAAGGATCAGTACAAGAGCTTGGAGAGGTTGGGATTGACCCCTCCAGCTTGCAGGCTGCTCCTTGAACAAGCTCATGGGAACCCACCACCTCCACCCGCCGTGTCCCTCCATCACCAGGGCATTGCACTCTTGCCGATGGCCCCGAAGCAGCTGGGGGCTGCTGGATGTATAAAAATAAAAGCAAGATGCAAGCAATGCCGCCGGTCCCCAGCCCCAGGTACCTGCCATGGAGGCCACGTACTGCGCGTGCCCGTTCTCCAGGGCGTCCGTGGACTCCAGCGCCGCCTGCGCCCGGCTGAGCAGGTAATCTGCAATGAATTTAGCTTCGTTAGCACGGTCAGGCTGCCGAGTGTCTGAACGAGCACGAGTGCTGACTCCACGATGCACCACTGAGTGGAAGCCAAGACAGCTCAGGTCCTCGCGGCCCTGGCTGGGGAACAGCACTAAAATATGAGCAAAATAGTGCTGAGATGAGAGCTAAAAATTCATTCCTGGGAAGTCTGACCCCAACCTCCTTGGGCATGATGTTTGGTAGGAAAAAATGCCTGGGGGAAGCTGAGATGCAATGTTATCTGTCTTGGAGGGAGAAGGGACTGCGGATTGCAGCCCCCGTGGTTGAATGGGAGGTACCTGGGGAGCTGGTGCAGCGGACGTGCAGCGGGTCGTCCAGCTTGGCCACCGCGTCACGGAGGATGTCCTCCGCCTCCCGCACCGTCTCCTGCAGGATGCCGAACTGCTCATCCAGCAGCTTCTGCTGCAGGCTCTGCTCCTGGTTGCTCTGCGGGGTGGGAGGAACAGGCGAGTGGCACAACTGGGACACAGGACCCCTAGCACCATGGCCCCATCACCAGCATATCCCTCAAGAGCCCCTTTGCAGGCTTAGACCCAAGCATCCCATTATTGCTGGTGCAAGTCACATCCTACGGCTACATCGGCAATGGCTTGGCTGAGGCCCCCGACTGCTCAGCACCCCCCAAACACATCTTGCCCCGGCAAGTAGAGGGGCAGCGGGCTCTCCACACAGCACCGTACCTTCTCCAGGAGCCTGCCCTGTAGCTCACGGATCTCCCTCGTGGCCTTGTCCGCCTCCTGGCTCAGCTGCAGCTCCTTCTCCTCGACGAGGCCCCGCGTGGAGAGCAGCTCGCACTCCTTCTTGCTCACCGACCGCCTCAGCACCTCCTTCTCAGCGTGCAGGGCCTCCACCTGGGCGCTGAGCTCCGCGCCTGCCTGCCAGTGGGGCCAGGAGACCCCAGTCACTCACCTCTCACCATGTTGTGAGCCCAACGGTTACGCAGGGGGGAAGCTGAGGACATGCCCAGCTCATGACACTGATGGGGTAGACCCGCGTTCAGCCCCGTGACGGCTCCCTGGGCTGCCGTTTGCACCGCTGGCTTGGTGCATGTCCCATGCATGTCCCTTGCATGACAGGGGTTTGTGATGAGGATTTGGGCGCATCCTGTGCCCCCGGCCTTGTACCTGCTTGGCGTGGCTGAGCGAGCGCTGTGCCTGGTCCAGCTCATCCCGCCGGGCGTCCAGCTCCTGCCGCAGCTGCTCCATCTGCACGCTCTGGTCCTCCAGCTGCAACCACACACCCATGCCGGGGGCTCAGCCGCTGCAAACGTGCTCTGGCCCTGCTCGGCATCGGTGCACAGCCAGGACAGCGGGAACGAGCCTGGCCGTGTTTTGCGGGAGGGGTTTTCAGGATCTTGGGGCCAGGGGGTCATTTCCCCAGGGCAGGAATTTTGGGAGCAGCCTCCAGCTTGGGCCCCAGAGAATGAAAGCATCCAAACCCATCAGTTTGCACTGTGGCATTTTCTTGGGGGAAGAAATGGCAGATTTGGGCAAGACAGAATGAAGCACACATTAAGATTAGATACTAGGAAAAACTTCTTCACGGAGAGGGTTGTCAAGCATTGGAACAGGCTGCCCAGGGAAGTGGTGGAGTCCCCATCCCTGGAGGGATTTAAAAGCCGGGCAGACGAGGTGCTTAGGGACATGGTTTAGTAGTGGACAGGTACGGTTGGACTCGATGATCTTAAAGGTCTTTTCCAACCAAATGATTCTGTGATTCTGTTAAATAACGCCCTCCTGAGGAGCCAGGGCAACTCTTTCCCTGATCAGGGACCAACACCAACAACCACCCCTACCCCTTGCACCCAAATTGTGCACAGCCACATTTCCCAGGCTGGGAAGGGTTCGGCGCCGGGGCCGGACTCAGGGCTGGCGGGGCCGGACTCGGGGCCGTGCTGGCTCACCTTCATCTCAGCCTCCCGCTTGACCTGCTCCACCTGAAACGCCAGCTGCTCCTTGACGCGCGCCACCTCCTCCTGGCTCTGCTGCGTGACCGTCAGCTGCTTGGCAGTGTCGGCATTCTGCATGGGGACACGGGGATTACCGGGCATTTGGAGGGTGGACCCTCGCCATTGCCGTGCTCGTTCTGCCCAAATTCTGGCTGGGGGAGTAGCTTGGAGACGCCTTTTTCACGGCATCCAAAACACTGACCATCGGTGGACATAAATTCAAGGGGTGCTCCCCACCCAGCGCTCAGAGGTCCCTGGGTGCAGGATGATGGGACCGATACAGGGTGGGGCTGGGCACGCACGAGCCACGCTGGCAGTGGTGGGGGGATGAAGGCAGCGGTCGGTCCCTGCCTGGCGCAGGCAGCAGCATTACCTTCCTCAGGAGCTCGGCGTGCGTGTTGATGAGCTCGCTGTGCTTCTCCTTCAGCTTCATGTAGCGGATCTCGGTGGCGTTGGCTTTCTCTGGACAGGGTGAGAAAGCATCAGCAACCGCGGCATGGGTGTCCTGAGGCCGACGGGTGCTGTAGGGCACCTACTTTCCGCTTCGGCACAGAGACGCTGGGACCTGTCGCTGTCCTGCTTCGCCCTCTGCAGCCTCTCCAGCTCATCCCGCAGCTGCTCGTTGTCCACCAGCGCCTTCTGCTTCTGCTTGCGCTGCTCCTCCACTTCGCCCTCCAGGCTGTTCACTTGCGCCTTGAGCTGCGTGATGTACCGCTGCGCCTGCGGGACACCATCAGGTGCTCAGGCACTGCCCTGCACCGATGCCAGCGACGACTCTGCCCTCCCCAACGTCCCTATCCAGGTGCTCAGCTGCCGTTTGGGCAAAGCAGCCGTGAGATGCACAGGAAAGCTCTGCCCTCGGCCCCTGCAGCCGCTCTGTCCCCGCTGCAAGCAGCAGGTCCGGGACAGCAAGGGAGAGGTCTCATGTGTCCCCACCCCGTCTCCATCAGGACTCAGGTCCTGGCACTGGGAGAGGCCTCAAGACGCAGCGCTGGGTGCAAGGACCCTGGTTCCTGCTGCATCCCGTCGGGGTTTCCACGCTGCAGCACCAAAAACCGCCCCCTCTGCCGCACTGGCTGCTCCCAGGCCAGGCTTTACCTCCAGTTTAATCTTCTCCATCTCCGCACGGAGCATGTCCACCTCCTGCTTCAGGCTCTCGATCTGTGCATCCCTGCGGAGAGAGGCAGGTTGGTCCCACGCGACGGTGGCTGCCCCCCCTCCGCCACCGTGGACGTCCATACCTGTCGTCCCGAATGCCGTTGGGTGGCCCAAAGGTTTGCTCAAATACATCTGAGGTGATCTGGGGAAGACAGAGGGTGCTGAGCTGAGCCAGGCTGCAGGTGCCTGTCACCCACATCCCAGGGTCCTCATCCCATCCCCGTGCCCCCACCTGCGGCTCCGTGGTGGAAACCGTGCTGATCTCAATGAGGTTCTCCGGCTCCTCGTCCTCAGGGGCTTCCTCGGGGATGACGACCACCGGCTTCACATGCTCGGCCAGCGCGGATGCTCGCAAGAAGTTTGGGGGGCTCTGCAGGGACAAGAAGTTGCGGTGGCATCGCCTGTGGTTTCGGGAACCGCTGCAGGCAGACAGCCGAGGGAAGGGAGGCAGCCATCCCTGTGCTGCCGAGATGTGCCGGTGGGTCCCTCTGCAGTGTCCCCAGACACCGAACCCATCTGTGGGGACACCCCCATGCACCCTGAACGCACAAGCTCTCCAAAGCATCACACACGAGCACCACACCAAAATCCTGCCGTACCTCTGGCAGCCGAGGGATCTGGATGAGCCGCTTGAAATACAGCATGTCAGATGCTTTCTTAAAGAAGTTTTTGAGGCTGGAGAGGGGGGAAAGAAAAATTGCTCGCAGGGGAGGTGGGGAGGGGGCTTGGCTGGAGAGAGGGGACCCCACTGCCCCACCTCGGCCCCGGGTTACCTGCGAAACTGCTCATGGAAACGGTCTCGGTGGCCCTGCAGTGTGTCGGACGGTAGACCTGCGGCGATGGGAGGGACAGTGGTGACTGATCCAGGGCTGCAAATTTGTTTACACGTGCCCGGATCCAGCCGGCTACAAAAGCCAGCCGGTAAAGGCCAGGTGGGAGCGGGATGTGAGGGGTCAGGACAGGAGCGGGGTGTCCCCATCCCTGGCATAGGGACCAGGGATGCGGCGCAGGGAGAGGCAGGTGTGGGAACCCCGAAACACCCGCACGAGGCCCCTGGCGCAGGGGGCTGGTGGGCCAAGGCACATTGGTTTGACTTCATCAAGGACAAGTCCTTCTAATTCCTTCATCTGGGATGTCTACGTGGGATGGAGCGGGTCCTTAGAGCCCGGCTGGGATACGGGGACACGGTGACGGATGCCTCCATCCACGCAAGCCTGATCCCCGAGAATCCAGCCAGACGCCTGACCTGGGAAAAGACCAGCACGGGGCACATCCCCAGGGACTCACAGGAGTGCAGCTTGAACATTAACTTGACGGCGTAATGGTAGAGGTGGCTGCAGTCCTGGATGACCTGGATGAGGGGGGCCAGGCGGCACTGCACCGCCGACATCTGCGAGACCGCCATCGAGGTGTTGAGCTGCCTGAAAACTGAAGGGTTGAGCGCGGTGAGGCGCCGGCACGGTGTTTGCAGAGCCGTCCTGCTTCGGGCGACTCAGCTTAATCATTAACCACGACAGATGTGGCTTTGCCAGGACACAGGGCAAATGCCAGGGTTGCTGCCCGTCCTGTCCCACCGATCTGGGAACAACTCCCCTCCGCGCAAGAAAAACACCCAAAGAGACCGTGGTGGCAGCGGGAGGGGGTGCTCCGCTCTGCCCCGGATACCCCAACCCCAAAACGGAGGGTTTTAACCCCAGGATGATGCAAAGGCAGGTCGGCTGCCCTCGGGAGCTGCCGCTGCACGATGCGGCTGGGGAAAGCGAGGGGTTTTGCTCTGCTCTATTTAATCATGGAAGGGTCTGGGAGAGGATCCCAGGGCAGGGGACGGACCTGCCAGCACCGCAGCCTCGCCTGCCCCGGCTCAGAAACAGATCCCTTCCCTTGGCAGAAATCCAGCCAGCATATCCACTCTGCCTTCTTCCCCGCTCAGCTTTAAAGTATTTATGAATATAAATTCTCTGTATAACTGGGTCAGGAGGAGAAGCGGGAGGCTGATGGGAGCCGGGAGCACAGTCTCTCCCACTGTGCCCTGTTTTCCAGGGCAGCTCCGTGTTTCTGACTCGCGACAGGGGAAGAAACCGCTGCATTTTTAAGCCATCTAAAAATTCCTGGAGAAGGAGGCGAGAGAAGCAAACACGGGCAGGGGCCTCCAGCCCTCCCCGGAGGTACTTCAGTGAGGGGAAACGAGCCCCATCCTCTGCTTCGGGGGGACAGAAAGGATTTGGGTAACACATGTGATTAACATGGTTGTACCAAAAACAAATAAAAACATATTTTGGAGCAGCACCGCTCTGAAAACACCACTCTGCGTTGCTCAGGTGGGCTAAAGCCAGCCACGTTCCCGAAATATTTTCCTACAACTGCCTCTACAGAGCATCAAGAGGGGAATCCAGCTGAGAAACCTCAGAAATCTCATCTGAGGAGAAGGACCTCAGCCTCCAACCTCAGCCTCCAGAGCCGGAACTCCATTGCCAACCAAAGAGCGAAACTATTGCTCAAGAGCCCCGGGGCGAGTGGGAGGGACCTGCCGCCTCCTCACCTGACTCCGACAGCTTCAGCTCGCAGTCCAGGTAGTCGAACAGCTCAACCGTCAGCTGGAAGCTGCCAAAAAAACCAAAACCCCGTCACCCGCCGGCACAGACACCCTTGCTCCGGCTGCTCACGGTTGCTGCAGGTCCCCGCGCCAGCAAGGGCTCAGATTGACACGAATTTGGTGGGTTTGCTCCCTGCATTTACACTCCTCACCACTCTGCGGGTGCGGGAGGAATCAGGCACCATCCGACCAATTCATAAAACACCGACGGCTGCCCTGAACAGGAGCCGTTGCGTTAGCAGGATGCTGCCAGCCGGGTGGCACGGAGCCGGCGACCACGCGCTGGTTGCTTTGCTCCTGCCGGGACACTCACATGTTGTTCACGTCTGTCCCTGCGGTCTTTTCCAGCACCTCATCCGACACTTCGAGGCCTGGGGGAAACTCGGGATGCTTTGTAAAAGGAAAAAAAAAAAAAACCAAAAGTTGCTGCTATTATTTTTGCTGATGCGACACAACCCCCGGCGAAGCCCCATACCCTGGCATGGCAGGGTGCGGAGGCGGCAGCATCCCTCACCTTGACGTGGAAGGAGATCTTGGTGAGGAGGAGCCGCGTGTAGATGCTCACCAGCTGCCCGTACCTGTCGTGCAAATGGCCCTGCCAGAGACACGAGGGGAAACGTGGCGAATCCGAAGCGATGCAATTGGATCTGGCAGAGCCCACGCGTGCCGGCGAACCCGCGCCAGCCCTACGGCTCTCACCCTCTTGCCCTTCACCACGTGCGTAACCATCACCCAATGGAGTCGGAGGCGATGGGTTATTTCAGGCGGTGCTTTGCCCTCCCATGTGCCCACGATGCCTTTCAGCACCCACCCCAAAGGCCCTAGGAAGGCACCATCCTCCGCTTCGCCCCACTCACCCACAGGTCCCCCGTCTCTCGGATGTTGCTGCGGTACCTCTGGCAGTCCTGGAGGACCTGGGGACAAAAGCAGGAGGGATGCGGCATGGTGGGGCTGGCACGGAGCTGGGCGAGCGCCCACCTGCCTGCCCTGAAGCCGGGGAAGGGGATGGATCTGGCCCCTTACACCGCTCCAGCTTTGGGAGAAGTTCAAGCCCTTCAATGGCAACCAGAGGTCGGGGCTTTGCACAGGGAGGTTTCAAAGATTCGAGATAACAGAGTGCTTCACAGCCCCACGGCCTGGGAAAGGTGGCCGGGGCAGGGAAGGAAACCCACCCTCTGCGCAGAGGGATGTTGGCAAGAGCCAAAAATTTCCCCCTGCCAGCGACGCGGGAGGGATGTTTCGGAGGGGACACTCACGTTGGGGTGGCCGTCACGCAGGACCTTGTGCAGGACGTGGCAGAACTTCCAGCTGAGGATGGCGCTGCTGGGCAGGGGCAGCCCGATGGCGTAGGACCAGAAGGTGAACGCTCCCTTCTCGTGGTGCGTCCCCAGGATGATCCCTTCCCTGTGGTCAAGGCCAACCTGACACACACAGGAGCAGGGGACAGGCAGGGCTGGGGACTATTCCTGTTCAATTTTCATTAAAAAGGGGACACGCACCAAGCGTACCACAGGCACAGAGATCACCGGCGCGATGCTGCACCCGCAGATAAAACCCCCATTTATTTTTTTCCTGGTGCACCTTCCCCTGCTGCAGGGCACACCGGGGCCCTTTGCGTTTTATCGCCAAAGAAATGCAATTTTATTGCACTGCCCTTCTTTGCATTTTCACTGATGGATGACCTACACGATGCCGTCCCCCAACCAAGCTCTGCACGCGTCTCCCATCTCCCAAACCTCCCGTGGCTCCAGCCCCGCAGGGTGAACCCCTCCTGCCTCGGCACTGGATCTCCTCCACGCCGTCCTGGCGAGCTGAGGGAAAGGATACGGCGGGCATGTTTCTCCTTCACCGGTGCTTCTTGCGTATTTATGGCTTTGCTGATGCTGATGGCCTGCGGGAGGAGGAGAGAGCGGCCGTCGGCAGCAGCACGACCCTCGCGGTCCCCAACCCACGTCCCCCCAAAGCGAAGAGCTGGGTGCGCTGCCAGCTGGGAACGGCCTGACCAGCCGGCGCCTTTGGGGAATACCCTGAATTTTATAACACATTTGTCACCTTAAAGCCATTCATGACGCATCAAAATAGGCTTTTTTTATCCACAATCAAAGCGGCCCGTTAAAACCGCCCTATCCCCGGCACGATCGGCTGGAGCCGGGCCACTACCGGTGCTCAGCTGCTGACACTCCCTGCTGTCCCCGTCCCAAGGAAACAAACGGGCATTTTTGCAGCCTGAACTCAGCGCCGTGCCCCGGGAGCATTAAAGCACGACAGCGAGATGCCAGATTCCAGGGTTGTTTCTCTAATCACAAGGAGCCTTTGAACCAGGGAGAGGTGGGGGGGTTTCTTGACGGTGTTGCTGCGTGCAAACAGCACACGGGGAAAACGCAGCCCCCGAGCAAGGAGGGAGTGGCAGCCGCGATGCCCATTTTGACGGAGCAAAAATCCAGAACGATGTGATTATCAGAGGAGGATTATCTATATTTTAATGTGTTTGATCACAGCACACTAAGTTATGGGTTTAGTCCAAAAGACGACCCCAGACAGGGGTCGGTCACGTCTCCCGCGTGATGACGGGCTGCAAAACCGAGTTGCTGTGATCGATGAGGATCTTCCTCCTCCTCCTCCTCCTCCCCAGGTCCCTGCAGACTCAGCTGGGCTGCGTCGCCCTCACACGAGCGCTCGCTCTGTGCCTGTGCCTGTGAGCCCTCGCTTACCGGTGGAGGAAAAAGGTCCCGGCTGGGAAGGCAGGAAGCGGCCCCGCCACCGGCGCTCATGCCGGAAGAGAAACCCGGTCCCTCCCTGCAGACCCAACAAGCCGTAAAACCTTACAAAAATTTTATTTCCCCTCCCGGGGAAAGCACCTGCTTCAACACAGCCGCCTGCCCAGGGAACACCTCCGAATCAAGGTGCTTTCCTGCAGGAGGAACCCGACGCCAGGTCACCGAGCGCTCCTGACTTATGCAGGAGGAACCCGGCGCCCTGCCAACGGGGCGACGCTGCAGGTGTCAATGCTCCAAATCCAACCTCAGTGAGCCCAAAACGTCCCACGAGCCGGGCACAACAGCGGCAAAAACGCTGTGAATGCATCCCAAAAAGCAAGACAGCCCTGAAACGCCGAGCCCAGTTGCTGGGAAAAGACACTGGTTTTGATTTCCTGCACTGGGGGAAGCCCCGGCGTTACCCCGCCACGTGGGGCCATAAAGCAGCGGCAGAGTTAAGCCGGTGACTTGCTGTAATCCTCTTATCCCCGAAGGTTAACGAGCCTGGAGTGCCCAGGAACAGGCACTTGCAGTGCAGCCGCCCCTCCCAAAGCGTCCGGCACCTCCGCACCCACCCGAAAGGCTGGAGCCGGCGGAGAGGCTGCGCCCTCCACCGCGGCTCGGCTGGTGACGAGATGTGCCATGGGTCCTCAGGGCTGCCCACACCTCCCAGCACAACACCAAAGCGATGGTTTATCGACACAAAGCAGGGTTTATCACGCACCAGAGAGCGACAAGCCAGCAGTTTTGCAAGGCAGGGCCTTGCAGCGAACGTATCTTGCAGCGAAGAGCTGCTAAACGGGTTATTACATCTTATTGAGGTGCTTTGCACGGGGTGGGGGGAGCGGGGCAGAAATCTCCCAGACCTGGATTTTTGCTGCCTGCCATGTGCGGGAGCAGCACGACACGCTCGTCCCAACCCATCACGCTCGTCCCAACCCATCAGCGGGAGCCGGGCTCAGCCTCGAGCCCTGCGGGGCCGGGAGGAGGCGCAGCCGGAGGGGCTGATGCAGGAGATGAAGGCAAAGCCCCAGGAAAGAAAACGCTGTCCCACGTCCCCAGGGACGGGAGCTCGGCTGCCCGGCGCTGCCCAGCAGAACGGGGATAGGGCTGGGACCCAGCTGGCCCGTCCCAAAACCGGGCTGCAATTCCCATTGGTTCTGGTGGTTTTATTGCATTTACTGCCCGGGAGCTCGTTTCCAGCCCGACCAGCCAAAAGTCAGCCTGGGAGCTGCCGGAGAGGCTGGTTTCATCCTCGGTGATTCAGCGCAGAGGTTCCAACCGAGCCATTTTATGTCAAGCACAGAGGAGCGGACCCATGCAGGGGCAGCCCCCAGCCCACCCGTGGCACCGCCATGATGGAGACGCCGTGTCCAGCGTGGTCCCAAATAAACCATGGTGGCACCGAACCAATGCCAATCACTCGGGCATGGTTTTCGCTGGCTCCAAACCCTGGGCTGGCCAGGAGGTCCCCAAAAAGGGGATGGTGGGATCAGGGATGGGCACGGGGTGATGCTGCAGCCTGGGATATGCGTGCCTTCAGGATGTCCCTGACGGCTGCCCGGCGAAGCTGGCCTGTGGAGGACGGCTCCAAAATGGGGAGATTCACCCTCAACCCAGCCTCCTGGCACATCATCGGCACGTCTGGAGACGGGCAAGTCCCCGTTGTCACTGCAGGCGCACAACCAGCCTGGCCAAAACCTTCACGCCACCTGCGGATGGTTCCCCATCACCGCCGGGGAGCAGTGCAGCCCTGGCCCCGCCAGCGGGGGGGTCCAACCCCAAAACCTGCCTGGCCGCGGGCTGTGGGAGCCCACACGGGCGCAGCCCAAGTGCCTTACTCACAGCCCTCACGTACCAAGCCAGTGACTAAAGCCAGGATCAAAGCGCCCAAATGAAGGAGCGCAGTTTACATCCACCCTTTCTTTCCAGGCTGCTTTTAATTACGGCGGGATCCTCCCCGCCCACAGCTCCCCTAAACCCCGGCCTCCCGCAGGGCCGCAATCCCCACCCGGCAGGTGGATGCCGGGTCCCGGCGCGACGCCGCGGCAGGGAGTGATTTTTTGGCAGCAGGACGTCGAGCTGGAAACCTCCCCGGCCGGGCAGCGCAGGAACTGCCAGATCAGCCAAACTGCAAACGGCTGCTCCGGAGTTCCCTTCCTAACGCTTCTCCTTCCCAAATTACACCAAAAAAGCACCACTCAGCAGTCACATACGCCGTATTCCTGGCAGCTCTGGAGCTCGTTGGATTTTTAACCTTCTTGTTTCAGAAAACCAAAAATTGGCCGCAGAAAAGGGCAAGTTTTGCCTCCTGCCAGGCGGCAGAGCAAGCGCCCGCTGCGGGACGGCGGCTTCCCACCTCCCACGCACGGCCGCTCCGACGGGGACGTCTGCATCACCCCGACACAAGACCTCGAAAAGCATTTTCAGGGAGAGCAGGTGGCCTTCATGTCACCCGCAAGCATCCGGGATCACACAGGGCCGGCAACCTCTGTCCACACCCGCAGGCACTGCCCCAGCCTTCGCCGGGGGAAAGGAGATGGGGTGCTCGGTTTTGGCAGCGTCGTTCTCCAGGGTGGCGTGAAATCCTCAGCCGGCGAAGGCGCACGGAGGGGACGTGGCACTGGCCTCCCCGCAATACAAAGACGACCGGTGGCCGTCTCTGCAGCTGCTATAATTAGATGTAAAAGGCTGATCGATACCCGCGTACTGACATTGGAAGAGTTTCGCTCTCACCCGAAGCACTGCTACGGGAAGCCACGTCAGGATAAAGCTCCTTTAGGACAGTTTTTCAGTGGATGCTGGGAAAAAGGTCAGTTCTGGGTGGTGGATGTGACCGTCAGCCAGCAAGCCCCAGGTTTAGCTCTAACAGAGAGCGACCGCCCGCTCGCCCCGTACGCGGCTCTGCCCAAGGCAACCCTGCGGCCATGAGCGAAGCCGCACCCATGTGGGGCACAAATCCCGCCAAAAAGCCCAAAACGTCGTGGAAGGGCGGAAGGCAGGGAGGGAGGAAGGACGCGCTCGTGCCCAGCCGGCACGGGCTGCCCTTCGGTGCACGAGGCAGCGCTCCCACCGCGATTATTTATCACCGGTGCCCAGCGGGACGATTGAAGGAGACGCATCCAGAAGGAACCGGAATTGCCGGTTTTCTTGTGTTGCTACCCAAACCCAAGGAGCTCCGTTTCCTATCCAGCACGGCCGAGTGACCCCGTGAGGCCTGAAATCGCCACCTGCCTTCACCGGCGCTCTCCGGGGCCAAACCAGCCCAGGGGCCGGGGAAGGACCAGCAACGCAACGGGGCGAAGGGGAAAAATATCTGCGATGAATTTGCAGCCTGCAAAATCAGAGGGGTCGGAGGATGCGTGCCGGGGGGGCACTATTATTTTTGCTGGGGCAGCTGGCGAGCCCGTCCCTCTGTCTGTCCCTCTATCTGTCCCTGCCCACGCTGCTGGAGTGATTAATTTCCCATAAGCCGTACGCCAGCCCCGTCAGCACCCGAGCATCGCCCGCCCCGCAGGGGCCGCAGGAAGGGCTACAGACATCCCCGTCCAACCCGGACACTGCGGGGCACAGCCGCGTTTGGGCTTTCTTTTCACTCTGCCACCCTCTCCGGGGCCGGGCACCCCAACCCCCGCAGGGAGACCCCACGTGTGACCCAGCGCCGCGAGGGGCGACCCATCGCCGGTGCAAAAGAGTTTTGTCCGGGCAGCCCACGCCGCCGCGGGACCGGGACCGGGACCGGGACCGGGGGGGCACCGCAGGGATGCAGAGATACGCGTGAGGGGGGCACCGGGGGGCAGCCCCGGGCTCTTGCCTGCGGCGGCCCCTGGGCTCGGCCGCGCTCCCGCCGGCACGGCCGGGGCCATGAAACTTTCCCTGTTTGCTCACGGCCGTGTTT